>JAVTVY010010177.1:0-43107 GCA_036873755.1 Hanleya hanleyi
TCTGACGTCTGTTATCGAACTGTGGCAGCAACAACTAATTCATCGTGAATATATTTGTTCTATTCTAAATTATATATAATAAATGATAGTTAATGTATACACCAGGGCATTACGGAATCCAGGAGATTGTTTGATTTCGAAGCTTAAGAGAAATAATGTATGATATATCGCCAGTATATCTTTTATATGTCCGAGAGAACACTGGTTTATGCAAACCAAAACAAAAAGGCAGTTTCCTTCAATTCTATTAACGAATTCAACGACACACTTCAAGTTGGTTTATTCTGTCATGGTCGACCAAGACGTCGATAAAGATGAGAATGCCCGCAAACATCCAATCAAAACCCGCTTGAATATCGTCAGACGCCAATGAAGATAAGCAGGAAATCATGGCTCATTGAGACAAGAGAGCATATAAAAGCTGAGCACTTATTGTTCATTCAGTTTGTCCAGCCTAGGAAAGAAAGTTAGACGCTCTGAAGGCAATCTTGCTGCTGTATATATACAAACAGACCCACATGACAAATTGCAGTGGTCCTCTGTTCCGAGATTTGCGTTAGTTGACTTACCGTTTCAACGATTCAACAGCTGCCAAGTGAAGCCGACGAGAACAACAACTAAAAGCGAACGAGGTTATTTGTGGTTTTCGTTTTCGTGGTTTATGATATAAATGTTTTAACATACCATCACTTTCTTTCATGGAACGTGGAACGATTAAAGAACTCACACAATCTATCTGGTTCACATTTCAGGTCTCTTATAAGAAGAAAGTTGGACATAGCAGAGATGTGATCGGAAGATTGTCCCATACTGGTTGTTAATTAAGCTGCACTGACT
Organism: Hanleya hanleyi; assembly: GCA_036873755.1. NCBI lineage: Eukaryota > Metazoa > Mollusca > Polyplacophora > Lepidopleurida > Hanleyidae > Hanleya > Hanleya hanleyi. The sequence goes on from JAVTVY010010177.1 coordinate 838, forward strand.
TGATGGAGAGATCTCACAAGATGGTTGTCACACTGTCATACTATGTCCTCATGTTAGTGATCTGGTCACAGCACGTGTGCGGGATTAAGAACCTTCCTGATCTGCCCGAGGTCATCTACGAGAAGGATGGAGATATCAAACTGGCGGGCGTTATCCCAATACATCGCTACGACAAAAACAATTTCTGTTCAGAGGACATTAGGGAGCTGGGAGCTCTCCAGCGAGTAGAGGCTATGGCTTTTGCTGTGGAGGAAATAAACGAACGCACCGATATCTTGGCGAATGTGAGTTTAGGGTTCACCATCTTGGACGATTGTTCCAAGGACACCACGGCTCTCTCAAGAGCATTGCACTTCATTGAGTCTACTAATATCTCCCAAATCTCTGAGGCTGATCACATGTTGGCGGTTGATGCAGTTGGGATAATTGGATCGGAAAGCAGTAAAAACACCGTTCAAATGGCAGATTTGCTCTCCTTGTTCGAGATCCCGCTGTTGAGTTACTTGTCTACGTCACCTCTGCTAAGCAATAAGTACAAATACAAGTATTTCTCACGAATAGTGCCACCAGACACGTATCAGGCTCAGGCCATGGTAGACCTCATGCTCCATTTTAACTGGACCTACTTCTCGGTGATATACTCAGAGGGCAGCTATGGCGCAGAGGGCTACAACGCTTTAAAGAGCAGCGCTGACAGAGTAGGAATTTGTCTTGCAGCAACATTTGAACTGAAGCAATACTTTACCGAAGACGACTATGATTCCGCTATCGACGCCATGCATGAAATTCCACGAGCTAAAGTCGTTGTTCTTTTCACTGATCTGTCCGACGCTAGAAGCGTACTCTCGGCAGCAAAGCGCAAAAATAGCGAAGGAAAATTTACCTGGATTGGCAGTGATGCCTGGGGCCGTAATTTGCAAGACTACAACGAGTTAGAATCGGTATCACAGGGAGCGATTACTATCAGGCTATATTCGGACACCGTTCAACGTTTTGACAACTTCTTTACATTACTGGGACCGAAGAATACCAACGGAAACCCCTGGTTTGATGAATTCTGGGAAAATCATTTCCAATGTGATTTGAACAATGATTCAGTACCTTCACAAACAGTTTGTGACAAATCAGCAACGTTCGAGTCTAGTGGTGATTACGCCTCCGAGAATACCGTCTCTTTGTTAATTGACTCCGTCTACGCGTACAGTTACGGACTAGACGCTTTAATCCGAGAGGTTTGTCCTGATGTGGACACAAACACTATCAGAAGCTGTCTTTCTGGCAGTAGAATACTACAGTATCTCCGCAATGTGACCGACAAACAAGATGACCCTTTGTTTGATCAGAATGGTGATGGGTTCGCGCAGTACGAACTTCAGAACTTTCAGTATGTTGACGGTCGGTACAGTTTGGCTTCTATTGGCCTGTGGGACCGGGCGTCAGAGACTATAGAGTTGAATGGTTTAGATGTTGTATGGAATCCCCTCATCCTAGATGATGATGGTATAAACCCCAAGTCCACCTGTAGTGATGAATGTCCGCCGGGCCACCAGCAAGTCTTGGAGAGTGTCAAGTGCTGCTGGGAGTGCGAAAAATGTCGGGACAATGAAATAACCGTTCTCGAAGGCGAATTGAGAAAGTGCAAATCTTGCCAAAACTTTACCTGGCCAGATGACGTCACGAGGACCTTATGCCAAAGGATTCCCTTTTCTTACTTGACCTGGTCCGACACAGCGGGTATAGGCCTGGCAGTCGTGGCTACCTTCGGGATAGCGCTAACAGTGTGGATTGCCGTTGTCTTCTTAAAGCACAGAGAAGAACGACTCATAAAGGCCTCAAGCAGAGAGACCATGTACGTTATATTCGCCGGCGTTCTCATCTCATTCCTGATCGTCTTTGCTTTCCTTGCCTCCCCAAATGATCGATCGTGTCAGTTCAGTTTTCTCGGCTTTCATCTCAGTTTTACGTTAACATATGGACCGCTGACTGTTAAGACCAACCGTATCTATAGGATATTTGCTGCAGGACGTCGATCGACTAAAAGACCCCGATTTACAGAATCCAAATATCAAGTGATGTTCATCGGCGCCATTTTTCTTGTCCAGGTAGGTAACACAAATGTTCTATTTCTTTAACACGGCGCCTGCCATGAAAGTTCAGTTTATAGCGTTGAAGCTCCGGATTGAATAAATCTATGACCGTGATTGGATAGTATTCATCTCTGTGACGGAGATACTTGGTGTCATATTTCTTACAGAGAAACTTATTCTGATAATCATAAGAGTAATCAGATGATATTTTGAAGAGGTATAATATTTTAATATTTTCGGAGACTGCCTGTATTTGTGAGTAGGCGCTGCTGTGATATGGCACCCAAATTTCATCATCTCTACATCAATAAAATATAAGCTGTGCTGATCTAAAAAACATTTTTGAGTAGAAATATCAGTTTCAAAAAAGATATATCTATTGTAGCCTGGTTAAGTAGGGAGTACCTTTATAGATTTTACGAAATAGAAAGTAAGAAATCCCAAGGCAGGTTTCTATTGCTTGTAGAATTTTTCATCAAAACGAGTCGCGACAGAGACACATTGAAACATGAAATTATCAAATTAATGGTTAATACGTATGTAACGATGTAGTATCAAGTTGAACCAATGTGAGCTGAGGTATGGATACCTTGGACATGAAAACAGGTTCCCGGTGAACCCCACTACCATGACTACATGATAATCTCATATTGAAGTATTACTTGTAAAAAGAGCATATCCAAAACATAAGACATTTTCACCGCCAAGGAATTAAAGAGTCAAGGAAAGATTCTTGAAAATAGCGGATGTTTAGATGAGATTTCAGTCCGAACTGTACAGTTAACATACAGTCTCGCAAGGAGAATTTTGAAAGATAGAAGAAAATCTCAAATCTGAGGTTTAGCTGCAAATGTAGATGGTGTTAATGGAAGTTTGTAGAAAATATTGAATCCACGATTCATTGTCATTTGAATTATGAATGTTCTTTTGTCCTTGTTGGATGTATCACGTGATTTCGCCAAATGAACGATAGCGATACTCCTAAACAACTGACCCTTAAAGAACTAAGAATTCTAGTCGGCACGGCTTTCTATCCTTCGCTTCAAGCGAGACTTCTTTTCCGAACATAAACGGATTAGGAAGAGCTGTCTCTCCCATGATTAGGAAGAGCTGTCTCTCCCATGGTTAGTAAGAGCTGTCTCTCCCATGATTAGGAAGAGCTGTCTCTCCCATGGTTAGTAAGAGCTGTCTCTCCCATGATTAGGGAGAGCTGTCTCTCCCATGATTAGGAAGAGCTGTATCTACCATGATTAGGAAAAGCTGTCTCTCCCATGATTAGGGAGAGCTGTCTCTCTCATGATTAGGAAGAGCTGTCTCTCCCATGGTTAGTAAGAGCTGTCTCTCCCATGATTAGGAAGAGCTGTCTCTCCCATGGTTAGTAAGAGCTGTCTCTCCCATGATTAGGGAGAGCTGTCTCTCCCATGATTAGGAAGAGCTGTCTCTCTCATGATTAGGAAGAGCTGTCTCTCCCATGATTAGGAAGAGCTGTCTCTCCCATGATTAGGGAGAGCTGTCTCTCCCATGATTAGGAAGAGCTGTCTCTACCATGATTAGGAAGAGCTGTCTCTCCCATGATTAGGGAGAGCTGTCTCTACCATGATTAGGAAGAGCTGTCTCTCCCATGATTAGGAAGAGCTGTCTCTCCCATGGTTAGTAAGAGCTGTCTCTCCCATGATTAGGGAGAGCTGTCTCTATCATGATTAGGAAGAGCTGTCTCTCTCATGATTAGGAAGAGCGGTCTCTACCATGATTAGGAAGAGCTGTATCTACCATGATTACGAAGAGCTGTTTCTCCCATGCAAATTCAGTAACTCTGTTTGTTTGTCCGGTCACAGTTTTGGTCGAAGTATCTCTGAAACTTCGCGAGGAAAGTATTGGGGTAACTGTGGGGAACCTAAACAAAGAGACAGAAAGAAAAATAATCAAAAAATGCAAAGGAATTGGTGACCAGAATTTTGATATGACAAAAGGCTAGACAACTTTGCTACAAGAGCTATGGGATTGGGGAGAGTAACATAGAATAAACATTTCCCTATACATTGTACATACTGTAAAACGTGTCTGTCGTGTAAAAACGTCTGTCGTCATCGAAATACGTGCTTAGGATGGGCGGTCCAGAAATGAGGGAAGATGGTAAAGCTACGTACACATGTATACGATTATCCGATAACGACAATGCGGCAACGACGATACGGCAACGGCAACGGCAACGACAACGGTAATGCGTTTTTGATGTACACATTACTACGGCTATAAGTATAAAAGCGGATGCGACATAAGAACATTTCTTACCGCAATGGTCGACGACGACGACGACGTGTGTTGCTGCTGTGACGTCATAAAACCACACGACTTATGTGCGACAACGGCAAAAAATCGCTCCAGAACCGATTCCAATAATAGGCGGATAATCGTATCGCATTGCCGGATAGTCTTATCGCCCTGTCGTAATCGTTACGCATTCATGTGTACGGACCAATTCATTTTCCTACGATCGATTTTTTTTGCCGCTGCCGTATTGTCGTTGCCGCATGGTCGTTATCGGATAATTGTATACATGTGTACGTAGCTTAAGTTATAAAGCGCATTAACGCTCCTTGGAGAACGGAAGCACGATTTTTTCGTCCGCCCGGGAAGGCACAGTTTTGGTCAAGAGGATTGGGGTGACCCAAATGAAACAGAAATGAAAAAAGTTATCAAAAGCCCAGTGTGGGCCAGGAGCGATTTTGGTATGAAGCTTGACAAAATATGTCAGTATGGCGATGTTATCGGGGAGATTGACTTGAAACCGAGATAACAATAAAACAGGGGCGTTTAAAGCCCACTGCCTGGGCCCGGGAAAATGAATATACATGTTTCTGTAAGCGTTGTGATCCACTGATTAACTTGGCAATCAATAATTATGCAGGAGGAAGCCGACTTCGACAAAAAAATAGTAACGGGTGGTGCATTGATTCGTGACTCCCTGTGTGAATTTCAGTTCGTTAATTGGGTCGCTTTCCTGTCGTTTCAGCCAAAGAAAGATTTTAATCGATGATAACTGGACTATTTTCGACCTGAAGTCACCATAATTATAATAAATGTAAGGATAATGGTCCTTTCTTGGAAGAGTAAAATTTTATTCATATTTACATCACTTATCAGTAGTAAAAACAGATCAATGCTGAAGATATAGGGAAGAGACCAGAATAGCGAAGCAGAAGTCATGCTTGGTTTCACGCGTCAAAAGCACCAGTGGCTGCTGACGGGGAATATATTATTTTGTTACAGATTAACTTCAATTATATTGCAAATCAAGCAAGGCAAAAATATTGACCTATAGTAATTATAGAAAATATATCGAGTTGTATTTTGATTTGAATGGAAATGCACCGCCAGAGTATGCAGTATAAAATCGGAATGAGAGGTGTTTCATGATCTGTAATATAAACATATAGATGTAAGGTAAGCCTGGGTGTACATGAATTACAAGCGTCTAGTCCGTCATTCATAATCCAGCCGTCGTCCATTAGAGAATATCCGCGTCCATAATCCAAAGACCTATTCCATTTTCCACATAACAGTATTAGCACCAAATTCAAAAAGACAATCATAGTATACATAAACATAGGCTTGTTTCCTGCAAGAGAGAAGCGGTCAACAGTTTTCAATGATGCCGGCAAGACATCATGATGTTCCAAAAATATCAAATCCGTATCGCTGATCAGTATTCTTAATCCATAATATTCGTTATAGAGTCGTCATCTAAAAAAAAGATGTATCCCAGTCACGCTCTGATTGTGACCGTTCACACGAGCACCATGAGGATCCTGAAGCACATGGATTCACACGGCCCCCAGCCCCGGGCCAAGCGGAACCAGACACAAGTCACGAAACGTAGCGCCATAGATCTTGCACGCTACGTTCGTATTTTGCTATCAGCATGCGACATGCATCGCCAAATTTGAGAAACCTTGAGTGGAGGCGCCCGGTGGAACAGCCCTGCCTTATAAGTTTCTGCAACAATGTTTTGTGACGTTGATTAAAATCATCACATTTAACACAGGATCTAGCAAATGCCACCAAGCGAGATATGTATACGCCATATGCAGGTCCCACTGGAACATTACTATCCAGAAAGGGACAGTCCACGATGTCGAAACTGCAATCATCTCCTTTGTCATAAAGTCGACGAGAGAGAATGCCCGCTTCATTTTTATAGAGGTAGAGATCTAAATAAGATGTGCCTGTAGGGCTATCTGTAGTTTCCTTCAAATCCAGTGAAGGTGTATATATATATCCTTCACTGCGTCATTTATATAGCGATTATCCACAGCGAGAAGATCGTCTATATAGCGTTTGGTGAATGAGAAGGAACGGGCTTTGAATGGATCGGTTTTTAAAAGCGCCTGCATATAGTCATATTCATAAGAGAACAGATACAGGTCGGCCAACAGGGGTGCACAATTAGTACCCATTGGAATACCTATATCCTGCTGATATATTGTGTTGCCAAATTTCACATAGATATTTTTAATGAGAAATTCAAGCAACTCTATAAACAAAGAAACATCCCATGAATGATATCTCTTGTATGTAGTCGAGCTAAAGAATGCTTTATGGCTTCCGACATTAATATATCTACGATCACTTTTCTTGAACACAGATACTATTAATGAACTTAGACGGTCAATAAGGTCCTGATGAGGGATTGTAGTATAGAGAGCCGAGAAATCCCATGTGGATACATGTCTGTACGGTATGTGACCTTTAGCATCAAGTTCTTCCGTAAGACATTTTGAGTTTTTCAATATCCACATACATTCAACGCCAGAGTTCTTAGAAATAGTGGCGCAATACCTTTCCCAAAATGCTTTTACCTCCTGAAGGGCCCTCGTCAATAGGGTTGAAAGAAGCTTGGTGGTGCAGCTTCTAGAACCAGCTATGAATCTAGGAAGAGGTCCGTTTGAGGAAGAGAAATATTCTGGCGCTGAAATAGTACATGTACATAAATTTGGTGATTTATACAAAAATGAACATCATATTCTGCATAAATATCACACAATGGTGATATCCTTTGTTTTTATGTCCTCCTTTCTTAGGTGCTGGTGTTGGGAGTGTCCATGGTGATTGATATGCCCCGAGCTATAACCTGGATGCCGACTATCACTGAGAGATACGTGGAATTGACCTGCGATTTCCCTATCGGTACCTTCACCGGTCCAATGACATTTAATTTATTCGTTGTCCTTGTGTGCACCTTTTACGCCGTGAAAACGAGGAAACTCCCCGACAATTACAACGAATCCAAGTTTATCAGCTTTTGTGTATATACCACGCTGGTGTTATGGTTGGCCTTCATGCCGTCCTATTTTCTTACGACGAAGACGTTTTTTCGGACAATATACTTAACTGTCGCTATGATCGCCAATGCCACGGTCACACTTATGTTTATATACTGTCCTAAAATATATGCGCTTTTCTACGTCGAATCAGATAACATGAATCTGGCAATTAAGACAAATATGGTGAGCGGAACACAGGAGTTCGCAATCAGTAAGGGGCCGCAGTTAACAGTCACTCCTATTTCAAAAATCGCACCGGTGACAGATATGTAATTCATTTTAATCTTACCAATTGTGGTCACGCGCGGAAACGTTTGGATCGTACCAGGGCGATGTGGTTTTTGACACGAACGTATTGCTTCTGGACAGGCGAACCTCGCTCTGATAGTCGCTCACAGAAACAGTTTTGTTTCGTTCAGGTCACCTTCTCCACTACGGCAATGGGATGACCTATGATTGCTCCATTGACCTGCGCAACCCATCGGTTTTGGTCATTCTATTGAATCCGTCTCTGGAGACAGTGGCTTCGGGTCCCTTTTTTCCAACGTAAAGTCTACACCCGGCCATGACAAGAACGAAATGAACGTACCGTTGACCACATTGCGACCGGACCAGAATCACATATCAATCCAAGGCAGGTCCGGATCCGTTTAAGTTTTCTTTTAAAGACACGTCTTAATATTTATCAGATCGGTTCTATAAACAACACTTGGACATATCTGATCAGCTTATAAATGGTCTGGTCACATGATAGTGAATCGTTGCGTATTGTACTTGCACTTCCCTATGGTTACATGCATAATGATGTTCGGGCTTCACCAAGGAAGACTAGAAACGAGGTATTAAATATCACATATAAGAGAAGGTGTCAGGTTTGCATGCAAAAATACATCTTGCTGTCACGTTTGTGAAGCTAAACAAATATTTCTTCCAATCAACAAAGAAAGATGTGTTTCATGCACATAAAATACCAAAGTTTTATACTCTAAATCCTCACAGTCAAAAATTACGTAAAACCGCGTCGATAAACGTTTGAAATTGGACGTTTGGTTGTTTTTATAGTTTATGTGTACATTTTAACAGAGAATTCCCTTTATATCTAAAATATGACACCTTTAACCAAAATCTAATCCAATGTTCTCGATATTACCATGTCCAGCGTGATAATATACCGAAATATCATTTTGGTTGAAGGTGTCATATTTTCATGATATTTAAAATAATATGTTTTTCCCTGTCCACTTTGACAATTAAATGTCAGATGGCGATCGCAATACCGTTTTACCTCCCTCATGTAACACGACATCAATTTAATTGCCAACGCCAGGTCCCTGGGTTGGCCCAGTCGTTTGAGCAAGCTTTAATTTGGTGTATCGGGTTGCATATAGGACTTCACGCCTTGCGGTTGTACTGCGCTTTGGCAATTAAATTAGTGTCGTGTTACATATTCGATGCTAGATTTCTGGATATTTGATCACCTGTCATGTAGATGATGAATGACCAAATCATCGCGTGATTAAAAGAGGGTTAATATGTCATCAATGTTGTGCTACCTCCATTGCTGTTATATTATAATTAACTCAGCCTTACACGAAGGATCTGTTCCTGGCCCACTCAACTCTGTACAATAATAGTACTGGGAAGACCGGCAGTTATTGCTTGAATACGTAATTCGAATAGAACAAATCGAGGAAAGATGTCAAGAGGGTTTTTTTCACGGGTAAACCTGACACCTTCTTTCAATGACCCAGCTCATGGATGAGGTCCGTAATTAATCAAGCCGCACCATCATTTCCCGAGGTATGAAACAGAAGATATTTTCCAGAGCAGAGCAGAGGTTTCCAGACACAGTGTTCTAAAGAAACCAATTTGCCAATGTATAGACAAACATCATTGTACAAGAATATATGTAAATTGATGCACTGTATATTTAGCATAACATAGTTGTACCGTGATAAAGCACAAGCTCTGATCTCTTTTGTAATTCCATGTATATTCCATGTTTTGCGTACATCAAAACGCGAACGGTTTTGGACATTAAATTCACATCTACTGTTCTTCCGCTCTTTCAATTGTGACACTAATTGTATTCAATATATATATTGGTTCAATATATATATATATATATCCCATAGGAGAAATCGACCCTTTGTAAATATATTTTTCTGAGTTTTCTGGGGTTTTCTTTATTTTTCGCCTATTTTCTGCAAAACGTTTTCTTGTTTATCACAGAATTGCTTTAGATTTCTCGCATTCCTAGTAGCGTCGTCAAAATTTTTTCATCCTTGTTTTTTTTATTACCGAAAATCAAATTAAATTCTTGGAAACGTTTACCCTGTGGTGGAAACGTTTACACCGCGGTGGAAACCTTTCAACTACGGTGGGAATGTTTCCACTGCGGTGTAAACGTTTCCAAGAAGTTTTCTGGCTTTTCTGTGGAAAACATGAGGAAGAAATTGTGACGGCGTTATATAGAAATGACAGAAATCTGAAGAAATTCTGCGGTAAACTAGAAATCAGAAAAAGTAAAAGAAAATGTGAAACAAAAACTATTTAAACTGTCGATGTTCTATATTGGCCACCATAGGTTAGTTAGAATATATGTCATCGATTTCTATTCCATTAAAAGAGTCATTTCCCTTGGATTATGTGCGGATACCTCATAACCATGAATACTACAGGGAACAAACAAAAACATTTGCAGAAACTGTCTAATTAGCCATTAATGTTCGCATGCTAAAATATGCCCATGTTGACAAACACCTGTCAATCCTTTGAAGAGCGGAGAAAGAGGATTGGCACCCGAGAGGGCTTCATCGGCAGTGGTATATATAGCCCAATTATCTATCCATAGCTTTTTAATTTAGTGTATAAGTTATGCACTCTATCGTTCTGCTGTGTATCAATATTTATAACGTAGAAAAACTCGATATTTTTAAATATAGACATGGGCTGCTTTGTGGAGGATGGCTAGCTACTGGATGTTGGCTGTTAGTATTTAGCTATAATGATTATACTGCCAACAACCTCCGTACATATATAAGTTTTCCAACGTAGGGAAACATAACTTGAACGATGGCTACCTACAGAACGTCGGATCTGACGAATGCAGTTACTTCTCCTGGACATACTACATACAACCTTAGCAAGCATGTAAATTCTCCATTAACTTTATATGATCTTGTCATAGATATATGGGTGAAGATATTGACCATATACACACCAACAACCTCTTCAGTATGACCGATAAACAAGATCTCTTCAGTTTTGATATTCTAAATGTCGTATACGTCGAAATTTCCCAAGATCGGCGATCTATCTATGCCGGGACAAGCCAGTAAATAAACATGGCGTCGTTGTAGTAGTCGTGTCTTCCGGTTTCTGTGCCGATATTTATGTAGAGATAGACTGGGAGTCATTTGACTTGAGAATAATAACACCCTTCTTTTTTCTTTTAATAACAGCGCGGTAATCGGTAATTTCGAGCCCTCGGTTGCAGTGCGGTAGCAGCACGGTGGGAATGTGGTAGCGATGCGGTAACAACGCAGTAGCCACGTATAGCAGCAGTGCAGTAGCGATGCGGTAGAGACACAATATTTAGCACCTCAACTACCGCGGTAATGTGACGTTTAATGAGAGCGGTACTGTATACCTATACCATGGGAAATCACAATTGCACGATGGCTGAATGTGGGATCTGTACTTGGTTAACCTGGGCATATTAAATCCAATCCCGGCATATGAAGCCCTATCACCTCTATTCATTCACATACACCTATCTCCCAGTAATTAGTATTCTGTCATTGAATATTTGTAAAATATTTGCATACAACACACATCAATAGATTCCTATTGAACCAATTGACTATTTCTAACAAATCAAGCTACTTCAAGGTACTAGTTCAGTTTACTGGCCGCATTTCACCACATCCGTGTATAAATCGTAAGTGTCGCGACGAAAAATCCCAATGAATATATTCATAGTAGTATGCGTATTTACATGCACCAGTAGCATTTTCATTGGCATTTTAGGTAGAAAGCATCTAAAGAAAATGAACGGCGACGCAAATAGGGCCAAGATGACCAGCATGATGCAATACACAATCACCAGTCAGTCTAGCGCTGCACAAGCAGAACAGACAACCTGTAACCATTTCGGTCATCTATACGCGGTAAGACTGACCCTGGGATCGTGTGTATCCATTCTCAGCCTACTTTCGGCAACTGCATGAGGAAATTTCCAGAAATCAAAAACACGTGACTTCGTCAGCCAATCAGCTAAAGTCTACCGACGTAACCCCAACGTAACCCGCCATTTTCGAGTCATGTGATGTCCTACTTGTTGAAAATTACAGATCTACCACACCTCTTGGATGATACGAAAGTTATTCATACCTATATATTTTGTAAGCTCAGGTAATATCTGTTTCCGAAGTGGTATGAAAAACCTGTAATTTATCAGATTTCTCAAGTCTGTTCTCCGCCGGATGAAGGCCGAACAGAATCCGGTAAAATACCGGATATCGCTCCGCAATAATGAAGACACACGATTCGCAAGCCATCTTATGGATGGCGAAGTGTACGCAAATGGCAGAACAGACTCACGCGATACACTCTACCAATATACTTGTGATCTTTTAACTTACTGATGTAATACAATCATTGATACACTGGGTTTGAAGGAAACAACTGATAGCCCAGATGGAACATCATATCTGGACCTATATCTTTACAAGAATGATCAGGTCTTTCTAACATTACGACAGGAGAGACGATTATAATTTGTACAGAGTGTACCCATTTCTGGAAAACAATATTCCAGAAGGACCTGCATACGGCGTATAGATATCTCGCCTGGTTGCTTTTGTTAGATCGTGTACAGTGTGGCGGATTTAATCAACACCACACAATGTTACTGCAGAAACCTGTCAAACGACTCTATACCACCAAACACCTCCATTCAATGTTTATAAAATTATGTGATAAATATCGTACACTGACGGTTAAATACGATCGTAGCGTGCAATATCTCTGGTGCTATGTTTTGCAAACTGTGTCTAATTCCGCTCAATCAGGGGCCGTCGCGTTTGAATATCACGTGATTTATATGTCCACGATGTTCAAATGGAACGAAGCCTGACCGAGATTATACTGTGGAAACGACATGAAATTCATTTGGATGAAGAATAATGCTCGGTGAGAACATCATCATGTCTGGCTGACATCATTGAGAACTGTTGATCGCTTCTCTCTTGTAAGGACCATCTCTTGTTTTTATTCATACACATTTGGAATACGAAATAGGTCTTTCGATTCTTGTCGCAGATATTTTCGTATGGACGAATTCTCCATAGTATCAATATTGCAGAACAATATCATCCCACTGAAATTGTCGAAACGGATCTGATGTAAATAAATCGTAAATAAATATTCCAGAATATTATTGACGGCGTTACACATGCGCGGCAAATTAATTCACCAGACAGTGAAGAAATAGAAACACAAAATTTACAGGTTTGATTCCATTACAGTTGAGCACAATTTTTTACCTCTGGACACGAGAAATTCTACACTAGCCTCTTGTACTACATGAACTCAGAAAAGAATAATGGTGTTATGAAGCGCTCGGTCGGCGTCGGGTCTCCCAGACTTGTGTCCTAAATAAAAGCTCGTATTCTTCTAATACTAATATTTTCCCCGTTTGAGCCGTTTCTTTTATCTTTCTGTCATATAGTTCACCGTTTCCCATCGATTATTCGATAGGGATATTACATTATTGCTCGTGGATGTTTGTATCCCATACCGCTCAGCTCGATTCTAGAGACTGTGTAGGTACTTCGCTCAAGATGTTCGCATGAACAATCACAATAAAAAGCGTGGCTGAGATACAAATCATCACAGAGATTACCTTTTTGGTTCTTATGATGTTTTACATGAGTAGTGACTAACGTCATAGGACCTACGAAGTAGGCTGAGGAAGATGACTTGGAGGTCCAAGCGTAATGTTATAGGTCACCTAAGTAGGTCAAATTTTCATCATAAGTACGTCAGCTCAGAACTTGCTGATAACAATTCCCTGATGCACCTTCATGCCAAAGATCAAGGTTCTAATGAACTCACTCACTCATTACCGGACAATTTGCAAATGGTAGCCTACTTCGTAGGAATAGATATCGTCAAAGCCAAGCAAATAGTTATACGTATTCTCCTCACATTTCAACTGTAAGTAGTATAGAAAGGACGGGAAGGGTAATGTTTTCCAGGGAGGTAACTCTTGGTTCCCCTTTTTTCCGCCAGGGGGCGCCACCAGTCCCGTATGACGTCACTTCCGGTCTGGGTGAATGGATCGTGATCTGTGAACATGCCGTATGACGTCACTTCCGGTCTGGGTGAATGGCGCGTGACCTGTGAACATGATAGGATATGTACTGACCTGTCTGTGGGTTTTTTTCCACAATGTCGTTCACCTCCGTGTCTTTTCGGTGAGGTCCGTGGGAACATGTACTGACCTGTCTGTGGGATTTTTCCCACAATGTCGTTCACCTCCGTGGGGTTGTGACGTGCCGAACACCTGGCTCCCCAAATTGCAACATTGTTGCACGTTCGCTACAATGTTGCGAAGATGTCACGGAGATCACCGAAGAGACACGGAGGTGCCCGAAGAGACACGGAGATCCCCGAAGTGTACCGATTGGGTCGTATGAGATATCAATGTGAAGCATTCGTGAAGGGACATCCGATGGGGTGGGTGTGGGGTTGAAATATCGTCATTCTGCGCATGCGCAGTAGACCAAGGGTATGGAAATAGACGTTTTGGGGTCTAGCGGAGCCCCTAGTGGTCCGATGGAGTCCAGTGAGGTATCAATGTGAAGCATATGCGAGGGGGCATCCGATGGGCTCGGTGTGGGGTTGGAATATGGTTATTCTGCGCATGCGCGGTAGACCAAGGGTGTGGAAATAGCCGTTTTGGGATCTAGGGGAGCCACTAATGGACCGATGGGGTCGAGTGAGGTATCAATGTGAAGCCTATGTGAGGGGGCATCCGATGGGCTGGGTGAGGGGTTGGAATATGGTGATTCTGCGCATGCGCGGTAGACCAAGGGTATGGAAATAAACGTTTTGGGTCTAGGTGGGTCCCTAATGGACCGATGGGGTCGAGTGAGGTATCAATGTGGAGCCTATGTGAGGGGGCATCCCTCTGGGTGGATGTGGGGTCGGAATATCGTCATTCTGCGCATGCGCAATAGAGAAAGGGTATGAAAATAGACGTTTTGGGATGTAGGTGAGCCCCTAATGAGCCGATGGAGTTGAGTGAGGTATCAATGTGAAGCCTATGTGAGGGAGCATTCGTTTGGACTAGGGTCTCGGCCGGTGTCCACATTCTGCGCATGCGCAGACAGGGAATTCTGGGAAAAGGGTGTGGACATAGACGTTTTAGGGTTTAGGTGAGCCCCTCATGATCCTATGGTGTCGTATGAGGTCTTATTTTGAAGCTGTCGTGAGGGAGCATCCGCCTGGGCTAGTGTGTCGTTCGTTGTCAATAGTCTGCGCATGCGCAGTCTGGCCGTAGTATAGAAATAGACGTGCTGGTGTTTAGGTAGGCCCCTAATGGTCTGATGGGATCGAGTGAGGTATCAATGTAAAGCAGTCGTGAGGGAGTATCCGATGGGGTGGGTGTGACGTGGAACTGACGTCATTCTGCGCATGCACAGTAGAGAAAGTGTATGGAATAGACATTTTTGGCGCCGACATGGGTCACTATGGGTCCGATGGAGTTGTATGAGGTCTTATGTTGAAGCTCTTGTGAAGCAGCATCCGATTGGACTCAGGGTTTGTCCGTGTTCAAGGGTCTGCGCATGCGCAGTCTGGTCGTCGTATAGAAAGCAGGCATCTTGGGGGATGCGTGGGGGTGTGTTTGACCCACCACTAGGGGTCCATGGTTGGGGTTGGGTGGTGGTGTGGGTTCTGCGCACAGACGTCAATTCCGGATTGCACTAACTCAGACGTAGGGTCCGGATGTTCAACCTCCGGGTTTTTTTCCGGCCCGGCCCGGCCCGGCCCCGCCCCGCCCTGCCCGCAGCGCGCGCGCGTCATCACCGGCAGTGCGCGTATGAATGTCAAGTCAAAAGGTCAAAGGTCACATCTAGGTCAAAAGGTCTCCCTTTCGGCAAGGTTCGGCAACAATGTTGCGGCATCGATATACAGAGCTTGAACCCAAAACGGGGATTGTAAATTAACCTGGGAAGGATGGGCAGGTCCATTTGGACCAATCAGCGGTCGAGAAAAAGAGCCAATGAGCGATCGATAAAAGAACCAATGGACGGGTACTAGAATTTCGCTCACGTCTGCGCCTACATCCGGGTACTGGGATGCTTTCGGCTACGTCCGCGCCTACATCCGGGTACTTCTATGTAGGTGTATAAAAGTGGGAATGTTTAGGGCAATGCTGCATTCATTGGCCTGCTTGACCTGATTAGCCTGAGCCTGCCTCACAAGCCTGAGCCTGCCTCACCGGAGCTATACCATGAGACGTGGAGAAGATTTTCCAGGAGATCCTCCGGCGCTGTAGTCTTTGTTGTTGTTGTTGCTCTCTTTTTTGGACTAACCCATCAGAATAGTACGTATCACGGACTACACCCGTAGAGCTACGTCTAGGCGCGCATGTGTGACATGGTCTATAAAACACGTCTCTCTGGATCCTACACCTCCATTCCTACGGTTTCAGAGCCATGACGGGCACCCGTCCCTATGCGACTCGCATTTTACAGCATGCGACCGTGGTTAATTCGCTCACGGGTTACCGAGCAGTGGTCCGGTCCATGTTTTCAGATGGCGACGACAACGAGGGGCGACGCCAGATCCTGAACGAGTTCACAGAAGCGGTCCTCGACAGAGTGCACTCGATGGAGAGGTGTGCCATCACTCACCACTACTGGACTATGACAGCCATCCTTGATGCTCGGGCTATGGACCACGAGCGCTCACGCCGGAATCAGCGATGGCTGGTTGGCCTAGTCATGGTCTGTGCCCTATTGACCCTGGCGCTGTGGCATTGACAGTGGGACCTGACTATAAATACGAGGGTCAGACACAGTGTGCGTCATTCAACGATCGTCATTGGGTCAACCATGTCACCAGTTCTACGAGACATCCTTCCCCTTACACCCTGGGTGGGGTTACACGTATATGAAGATAAAGTCACCCTCGTGGAAGACCGTGGAGATGTTTGCTGGTCGCGCGCTGAGACCGTATCGAAAACGGTTACGCTACACCGTGAAGGCTGGACCAAATTTAAACGGGTGTTGAGCGACGAGCTTGACGGACACCTCATCCACATAAACAATGCCATCTACGTACACCGTGGACACTTCTTCCCACGCCTGGGCCGCTACCAAGACCCTACGCGAGGCTTCACCCTAGCCCCCGATCTGTGGACAGCCTTCGAGAAAGTGGTGCCTATCGTGGACCAGCTGTTTACACCGGACGAGCGGTCATCAGACGAGTTGGAGTGGGCTCGTGCCCTGAGAGAAGCGGCGGCAGCACCCAATGAACAAATGTCTAGCAATGAACCAGACGATGATGCCATTGATTACCCGGCTAGACTTTGACCACCCGATCCTTTGATCTCACGGGGTTCTCCCTATAAATACGAGAGACAGTCAAATCTTGTACCATTCACGTACTGACCATGACGGAGCATATAATACCGGCGTATCTCAGCTTGACCCCCGAGGTCTTCCTGCACGTTTATGCGGATACGGTCGATATCATGGAGGAGGTGGGAGACATCTGTGATGCGGACACTACACAACCGTGCCCGGCTTACATTCGTCTGTCCCGAGAGGTCTGGACCAAATTCAAACGGGTGTTGTCTGGTGAACTGGACGGCGACCTCATCCACTTGTGTCACGATGTGTACAACCGACGCGGCCCTATCTTTGCTCAATTGGCTCGGCTAGATGGGGGTACAGTGCATTTTATCCTTCACCCTCATCTATGGTCTGCATTGGAAGATGCCGTGGTAGATGTGGATCAAGTGCTTATCAAGTGGTCATCAGACGAGTTGGACTGGTCATTTACCATGGACACTGGAAGCCAACGAAGAAAATCAGAAAGAAACTCCGGCCCAAGATATACCCGTTATAAATAAACGATAGAGCCAGGGTCCATCATCATTTGTCACCATGAAGCGCTGGGAGAAGGTGTTGGATAACTTATACTACAGTCCCGACAGTCCGGCGGCCTATAGTGCATTGTCGGCTCTCTATCGAGCGGCCAAACCCCAGGGGATACAACGTGCCCAAGTCCGAGATTGGTTAAGAAAACAAGACACCTATACCTTACATCGATCTGTCCGTCGCCATTTTCTACGGAACCGGGTCATCGTGGGAGGAATAGATGCCCAGTGGTAAGCGGATTTGGTCGATATGAGCGCCTTTGCCAAACACAACGATGGGAATCGGTATATCTTGACGTGCATCGATATCCTATCGAAGTATGCGTGGGTGGTACCCATCCGGACGAAAACGGGGGCGAATCTCATAGCGGCGTTCAAAGACATCTTCAAGACCGGGCGCAAACCTTTGTATTTGCAAACCGACGAAGGCACGGAATTCCTCAACAGACCGTTCCAACAGTTTCTGAAAGCCCAGAAGGTGTTTTTCTTCCATACGTACAACGAGACCAAGGCTTCCGTGGTGGAAAGGTTCAACAGGACATTCAAAGGCCGTATG
Source organism: Hanleya hanleyi (assembly GCA_036873755.1). Taxonomy (NCBI): domain Eukaryota; kingdom Metazoa; phylum Mollusca; class Polyplacophora; order Lepidopleurida; family Hanleyidae; genus Hanleya; species Hanleya hanleyi. The sequence goes on from JAVTVY010010177.1 coordinate 18,982, forward strand.
TATAAATATTTCACCTGTAAGAATACAAGGCGGTACATCGATGTTCTCCCGAAACTTGTGAGTGGTTACAATCGAGCCTATCACCGGAGTATAGAGAGAGCCCCCATTACCGTGACCCAACGCAATGAAGCCCAAGTCCGGCGTGCCTTGTACCCCAGACAATCGCAGCGAACGACGAAGGCGGTGTTCAAGGTCGGGGACCCTGTACGGATCAGTAAAGTCAAAGGTCAATTTGAGAAAAGTGACTTGCCCAACTGGAGCGATGAACACTTCCTGATTAAACGGCGCCTACCCCGACAGCAGCGAGTCTATGAACTGGAAGATCTTCAAGGGGAACCGTTGCTAGGGACGTTTTACGAGACGGAATTACAGCCTGTCGTAAAAACACAGCAAGACTACTACACGGTGGAGCAGATTTTGAAAACGGAACGTCGACGTGGCAAACTGTTTCATTTCGTCAAATGGCAAGGCTGGCCCAGTTCCTTCAATTCCTGGGTCGCTGCCAACCAGGTGAAACGACTATAAAGCCAGACACCACTGCCGTCATCCTTCATTCCACGTCCGACCACAGTGCTATGGAGAAACAGCAGCTGCCTCTGAACACAGCGTCTCCCAAAACGCGCAAAGCGCAAGTGGGTTTTGTGGTGATACTGCTAACCCTGCTGAGTGTGTTGTACGGAGGTGTGTTTTACGACGTAGCCTGTGTCAGCACGTTACTTAACCAACTGAGAACACCAGCCACCAGTGAAACCGGTCTACAGATAGCACCAGTCAACCCCGTATCGAGCCCAGTCACCACCACACCCCGTGTACAAGCCACGTCGAGCTCCACACCAAGCTCCACACCTACACCAAGTACATCCACTACGTCTGAAAACCCACTGGATTTCATCCCTCACAGTGAACAGACAACGACGACCGACGTTGTACCCACCACCATCATCACTCGCAGTGAACAGACAACGACGACCGACGTTGTACCCACCACCACCACTCCAGTTCACTCATACCAAATTTACAAGAGCGGGTTACCACGACAGCGCATACAGCTCGAAGCATGGACCCTCGATGGCAGCATCCCTTCAGTTGCGTCATCGCAGGACCGACGGGTTCCGGCAAAACGCACTTCGTCAGGAAGCTCCTTCAACACGCCGACAGCATGATCACCCCACCCATTGCTCGAGTCGTGTGGTGTTACGGAGAATGGCAGGAAGCGTATGCAGCAATGCCCACATCACGTTCGTGGAAGGCCTACCCAACCTGGCCGATTTGGAACCCGACACCTTGGTGGTTCTGGATGATCTCATGGCGGAGACGGATGCGCGGGTCACCCAACTCTTTACCAAAGGCAGCCACCATCGACGGCTCAGCATCATCTACATTGTGCAGAATCTGTTCAGTAAAAACAAAGAACATCGGAACATCAGCTTAAATGCCCACTACCTGGTGGTCTTCAAAAACCCGAGAGATGCCACTGAACTGCTGCACCTGGCGAAACAGATGTATCCCGGCCGCACACCGTTTGCGTTGGAAGCATTTAAAGATGCCACAACCCATCAGCACGGGTATATGCTCTTCGACCTCAAGTAAGCCACCCCCGACCACCTTCGACTACGGACCGGCATCTTTCCCGGAGAGACCCACCACGTGTACATGCAAAAATAATGTAAACACATCCACAGTGGCGCCCCAGCTTGGGTGTGTGTGTTTGATGATGGGGATAATAAAAAGAATTAATACCACAGCATGGTTGACTTTGTCTCTGTTCTCTGAAGTAGATAAAAAGAGCAGAGTTGTGGGTTCTAGCATTAGTTGTACATGATGTCTGCCCGAGTACGGATGCACGCTTCGACGCTCCGTGTATTGAAGACGGCCCCACCGGAGTTGGTCCGAACCATTGTACGCGGTGCGGACCCTGACCTTGTACGCTGTCTGTGCGAGATCGGGTACAACCTGTTAAAAGGCAACGTACCACTAACTCCGGCTCAGAAGACCAAGTTGGCCAAGCATAAGACAGGTCTCCGAACCCTAGTCCAGAAGCCGGTCCCTCAAACACAAAAGAAAAAGGTGTTATAGAAAGGCGGCTTTCTCGGGGCCATCTTAGCACCGTTGGCCGCTTCCGTGTTGGAGCCAGTATTGGGTGGACTCTTCGGCCGACAATGAACCACACGAAAAAAATGGTCCTCGTCGAACCACGGTTCCTTCAAAACCTCCAATCGCCCTACCCTGTCCCACCTACGGTGAAGACCATAAACACCCTCGATGGAGAGATGCAACAGATCTTACAGAGATCGGGGTTAAGCGACAGTGAGAAAGTACAACAGTACAATGAGACGCTTCAACGGTACATGACGTTCATGGACCAATACAAAACCCTCTCTAAACCACCACCACCACCACCACGTGACACACCGCCCACCTCAGCACCGCTCCAACAGCCGCCAATACCAGGGGTACCACCCACAGCCCCACAGTGGGTGGAAGACGAAGTGCTGAAGAGTGTACCTGCATCGTTCAGGAAACAAGCTGACCTGGTATTACAACGGATGAAACAGAATCCTAACATGACTTGGAATGATAAAGGCGAACTACTGGTACAGAATCAGGTGGTCCCCGGGACCCACATGACGGATTTAGTGAATGACCTGATGCGTAAACGCAGGTCGCATACGGATCCTCGAGGATGGGAGATCTTCGCTCAAGACTTGAAAGACATGCATGTACCAGAGGAATTGGTGGGGAACCCCCACCGCTGGGCCTTTATGCAGCGAACCCAGCAATCGCCGAGTGGCCCACTACCTTCTTGGGAATCCGAATGGGAACCGGAGTCACCCCCCCAAAACACCACCACCACAACGGGCACCTTCTTTTCAGACCTTTAAAAAACCATCCTTGATCAGGACACCCCACATCTCCAGAGCCGTGACACGTAGCAAGTCAACGCGACGAACCCGACGCCGGACACAACCGCCCAAGGCCTGGAACACCTATTAAAACCAACAGCAGCAGCAGGACAGCTCAGTCGCCATGTTTTACCTCACCCTACCCAGTAACAGTTCGCTGGATGTGTTTCCTGACAACACCTTGGCCAAGTACGTGACCCAGTTACCGCAACCGTTGCATTTACCTGGGCGCTGGGAATGTGGCCTCGTGGATATCCAATACCCTTACTCGTGGTACAACGTGCGAGCCAATGAAGTGTGGTACGAGGTGACCTACGAAGGCAAAAACACCCGACTCACCCTCCCCGAAGGCCAATACGATACCCCCAAGGAGTTCATGGGTGGGCTGACAAGACTGTTGCATTATAAGGCTCTACGGGAGGTCACGAATACATCAAAACCCATCAAATCCTTTCCCTTCAAGAATCACATGGACTTCGATTACAACGCACACAACGACAAGGCACAGCTTATCGTCACCGCCAACGCGAGTGTCGTACTGAGTCCTATCCTACAGCAAATGCTGGGTTTCGATCTACAGACGTTAGCTGGTCCCACCGCCCACCAAGGCGAGATCCCGATGGATATGAAGTCGGGTATGTACGGACTCTACGTCTACTCGGACGTGGTGGACAACCACATCGTGGGCGATATCAACACACCCCTGTTACGGGTGGTGCCCATTAAAAAGACATATGGGGATCAAGTCACCCACAGTTTCACCCACATCCTCTACCTACGCGTACGACAAACCCACATCAACACTATCACGGTGGATATAAGAGATGACACGGGACGACCGGTAGCATTCGAACGCGGAAAAGTGGTGCTGACACTTCATTTTCGACAAGCACGTGCTCCCCACTTTGTATAATGAAGGTGCCTTACGAGTGCGATGCACGCAGCTATATGAACTATTATGCCCAACAGGCCGGCGGTGGCCTTCCGGTCTTTAGTGGTGCACGCATGCAACGAGGACATGGACTGGGGAGCATACTCGGGAGCATCGCCAAAACGTTCCTGCCCTTGGTGATGCGTGGGGTGAAAGCAATCGGCAAACAAGCGGTACGCAGTGGACTGCAAATCGCCGGTGATGTCTTGGGGGTACGGCACCCAAAGAAGCCTTGAAACGGCGGGCCAAAGAAGCAGGAGGCGTCTTGGTGGCCAAAGCACAACGCACCGTAGGGAATAAAAGACCTGCACCACCGAGACCACGCACCAGTCGACGACCGACCCAGCGACGATGCACATCGAAGACCCAGGATATCTTTTCTTAAAACATGTCCTTGATCCACGCAGAGTCCTGCCCCTCCACCAACAGTGAATTTGATTTGTGGACCGTCCCGCCCACACAGACCAGTGCCGAACAAGGATTATGGGTGGAGCATCTCCCGCTCTTCAGCATCAACGAAACAGGGCCCATCGAGTTCACCATCAGTAATGCGGATACGGCCTATGTGGATTTAGCCCATACATACTTGTATGTGAAATCCATGATCGTCAATGGAGATGGCTCCAGAATCGGCGACCAAGCAACGGTGGACCCGACGAATCTCTGGCTGCACTCGATGTTTCAACAGGTGGATATATTTCTCAGCGACAAACTCATCAGTGACTCGACCAACACGTACCCCTATCGAGCCTACATGAAGACGCTGTTGTCGCATGGGCGAGAGGCTAAAAAATCTCAACTGACAGCCGCTTTATTCTACCAGGACACAGCCCAGCACATGGGCGTAGAGAACGACAATGTGGGATATAACAAACGGAAGGCTTTGACCGCGAACGGCGTCGCGGTGGATCTCATGGGTCGACTGCACGCAGACATGTTCATGCAAGACCGGTACCTGTTGAACAAGATCCCCATCAAAATCCGACTGATACGGGCGCCTCCGACCTTCGCCTTGATGGCCACTAACGTAGACGGGCATGCAGCTGACTATTAGATTGTCATCCAAGACGCAGTCCTGTATGTCCGAAAAGTGAAACCGAATGCAGCCGTTCAATTGGGACACCTCAAAGCCTTGGAAACAAAACCAGCCCAGTACCCTATCCGACGTGTGCAAACCAAAGTGTTCTCTGTGTCTGCTGGAAATATGAGCGCCAACAAAGAAAACCTGTTCCTGGGAGAACTACCCAAGCGATTGATCCTGGCCTGTGTGGAAAATACCAGTTTCAGCGGGGCCTACCCAGAGAACCCGTTCGACTTTAAACATTTCGGCATCAATTTTGTGGCCCTGCATGTGGATGGACAACAGGTCCCAGGCACGGCCTTAACACCGAACTTTGGGCGCGCGAATTTCATTCGAGCCTATCAGAGCCTGTTAACAGCCACCGGTCAAATCAACCAGGACGAAGGGAATATGATCAGTCGGGAGGACTACGCGAACGGATACACGTTTTTCTGTTTCGATTTGACCCCCACCTTAGAGAACGACCATCAGCTGGCCCTCGCCAAGCAAGGCAATTTACGTTTGGAAATCCACTTTGCACGAGCCCTCCGGAGCACCGTCAATGTGATCTGCTACGCCGAGTTTGACAACATCATTCAAGTGGACAAAGCGCGCAACGTCCTGTGTGACTTCTCCACCTAACATGGATACAGACCAGATAACCACCGTGCTGGAGAATGACCCAGAGACACGTATGGTCTTTCAAGGGGTGTTCGGCCGAGATGTGTTCCCATTAGACCGTATGTATCCTGCTGCTTACGTTCTCAACACGGACCCGATGGATCGGCCCGGTGAACATTGGGTGGGCGTGTAATTGACAGAACAGCAGGGCGAATACTTTGACCCTTACGGCCTGCCACCCCTCCGTCCCGATTTAACAGACTTCATGGATCAAGGCACAGAGACGTGGTGTTGGAACAGTCAAACGTTGCAAAGCCTGACCAGTGGCGTGTGCGGACAATATTGCTTGTTTTACCTGTACCATCGATGCCGGGAAGACCCTTATCTACCATCGTACAGATGTTTGACGAGTACCCCAAGGCCGAGGACCGAGATGTACTCGTATATGACTGGGCCGCCCATCATTTCAATGTACAAGCCCCGTTCTGGGCTTAAGTTCTTTCAATGTACAAGCCCCTCTGTTCTGGGCTTAAGTTCTTTCAATGTTCAAGCCCCCTGCTCTGGGCTTAAGTTTTATCGATTTCAATGTACAAGCCCTCTGTTCTGGGCTTCAGTTTTCACGTGGTTGTTCTCACGTTGTTGTTGTTGAATAAAAAAACAAAATGAGATCTCACCCCAAAAAACCCTGTCTTTTGTGTTTTCTATATGAGCCTAATGCATGAAGGCTATAACAGACATGTGGGGATTCGGTGAAACTGGCTTCGAACACCGTGGAGAAAGTAGCCCATCATTGGCCTAGGATAATCCGAAATTCACCCGCGCAGGCGTGCGGCCGAATAAGGCGCGCGCGCACGCTGGGCCCGGAGTAACGCTCGCGCGCGCGCGCTGGGGCCGGATAACTCGCGCGCGCTGCGGCCGGGGCGGGGCCGGGCCGGAAAAAACCGCGGAGGTTGAACATCCGGACCCTACGTCTAAGGGGAACATTGGAACTCTTCTGTGTTCGAAGGTAGTTTTAGTGAAACCAGGAAGTGACGTCCGTGCGCAGAACCCACACCACCACCCAACCCCAACCATGGACCCCTAGTGGTGGGTCAAACACACCCCAGCGCATCCGCTAACATGTCTGCTTTCTATACTACGACCAGGCTGCGCATGCGCAGACCCTTGAACACGGACGAACCCTGAGTCCAATCGGATGCTGCTTCACAAGAGCTTCAACATAAGACCTCATACGACTCCATCGGACCCATAGTGACCCATGTCGGCGCCAAAAATGTCTATTTCCATACACTTTCTCTACTGCGCATGCGCAGAATGACGTCAGTTCCACGTCACACCCATCCCGTCGGATACTCCCTCACGACTGCTTTACATGGATACCTCACTCGATCCCATCAGACCATTAGGGGCCTACCTAAACCCCAACACGTCTATTTCTATACCACGGCCAGACTGCGCATGCGCAGACTATTGACAACGAACGACACACTAGCCCAGGCGGATGCTCCCTCACGACAGCTTCAAAATAAGACCTCATACGACATCATAGGATCATGAGGGGCTCACCTAAACCCTAAAACGTCTATGTCCACACCCTTTTCCCAGAATTCCCTGTCTGCGCATGCGCAGAATGTGCACAACGGCCGAGACCCTAGTCCAATCGAATGCCCCCTCATACAGGCTTCACATTGATACCTCACTCAACTCCATCGGCTCATTAGGGGCTCACCTACATCCCAAAACGTCTATTTTCATACTCTTTCTCTATTGCGCATGCGCAGAATGACGATATTCCGACCCCACATCCACCCAGTGGGATGCCCCCTCACATAGGCTTCACATTGATACCTCACTCGACCCCATCGGTCCATTAGGGACCCACCTAGACCCCAAAACGTCTATTTCCATACCCTTGGTCTACCGCGCATGCGCAGAATGACCATATTCCAACCCCACACCCAGCCCATCGGATGCCCCCTCACATAGGCTTCACATTGATACCTCACTCGACCCCATCGGTCCATTAGTGGCTCCCCTAGATCCCAAAACGGCTATTTCCATACCCTTGGTCTACCGCGCATGCGCAGAATAACCATATTCCAACCCCACACCCAGCCCATCGGATGCCCCCTCACATATGCTTCACATTGATACCTCACTGGACTCCATCGGACCACTAGAGGCTCCCCTAGACCCCAAAACGTCTATTTCCATACCCTTGGTCTACCGCGCATGCGCAGAATGACGATATTTCAACCCCACACCCACCCCATCGGATGCCCCTTCACGAATCCTTCACATTGATACCTCATACGACCCAATCGGTACACTAGGGACCCCTCTCGCCCCCTTCGGGGATCTCCGTGTCTCTTCGGGCACCTCCGTGTCTCTTCGGTGATCTCCGTGACATCTTCGCAACATTGTAGCGAACGTGCAACAATGTTTCAATTCGGGGAGCCAGGTGTTCGGCACGTCACAACCCACGGAGGTGAACGACATTGTGGGAAAACCCCCACAGTCAGGTCAGTACATGTTCCCACGGACTTCACCGAAAAGACACGGAGGTGAACGACATTGTGGAAAAAAACCCCACAGACAGGTCAGTACATATCCTATCATGTTCACAGGTCACGCGCCATTCACCCAGACCGGAAGTGACGTCATACGGCATGTTCACAGCTCACGCTCCATTCACCCAGACCGGAAGTCACGTCATACGGGACTGGTGGCGCCCCCTGGCGGAAAAAGGGGGAACCAAGAGTTACCTCCCTGGAAAACATTACCCTTCCCGTCCTTTCTATACTACTACTGTATCAATCATCTTTTAAACTTTGTGGGAAAGTGGTCTACCCCGTACCTCTTTTCTCCAGGCAATCCCTACACATGAACTAGCCAAACAACTACCGACTACGAAGCAGAGGACCGGTACCCGTTCAGCAAAACACACCGAGTCTAGCAAGAACCGAAAGCGAATAATCACAAATCTTTTCCTGTGAAGTGTCCAGTGAATTTACCCACAAGCATGGTCAAATTAAATACATTCAGCGGAGATTCTTCTGCGCATGAGCGGTCATGGTTCACAAAATTTGAACAATTTGTGACTTTATTAAAATACGATGACAAACAAACGGTTTCCAGTTTCGTCCTTCATTTGGGTAAGTCGCCAAAAATCTGGTTTCATAGCTTTTTTAGCCGAACAAAGACAAAAAATAGAGGACATCAAACCACTCTTTCTGCAGCAATTTAATGGTTAATCAATCAATCAATTTTTTTTTAAACTTTTCATTTTTCAATTTTACATAAATAGACAAAATAGTTGAATATCTGTGTCAGATGTTAAAGCATGAAGCAGAGAGACCTTCCACGGATAGTAGTATTTTTAGCTGGCGAGGCAGGTTAGAATATTCAGAAGAGGGATGGTACATAAATATCAACAGCAATTACTTGTATAAATCTCACAACGACCCAATTCAATAAAAAGTTAAAAACTCATTAACAAGGCCAATATAATATACACAATATAAACATGAGCAGTGTGACTAACGTCACAGGACCTACGCAGTAGGGTAGACATTAGGACTCCGACGCGAACTGAACTCTTGGAAATCCACACCCCCAGTTAAATCCTGCCTATATTAAGATGGGCACTGCCCAAGTCAGAATCACCAGTGATTTTCATCAAAAATCGCCAGACATTTTCATCTAAAGTAGGTCAGCTCAGAACTTGTTGGTAACAGTCCCCTAAGACACCTTCATGCCAAAAATCACGATTCTAATGTCAACGGTTCTCCGTATTTTGCCGACGAAAGGATTCGGATGGACTGACTCACTGGCTCACTCACTCATTACCGGACAATTTGCAATCTGTAGCCTACTTAGTAGGAGTATTGGCCACCATAAATGTTGCTTTTAATACATTAAATATCTTGTCGAAATTTAGGAATGCAGCATAACAGTACAAGACTATGTTCTGGATAACATCTGCTTTATTGCTCTAGAGCTGAAATTTTGGTTGAGATTTTTCCATTTTTTCAAGCTAATGTAGAAAATGTTCTGGTGCCAGTCATGAATCGTAAAACTCGGGATATCTATATCGATGCATATTTCTTGAAGAAGACATGATACACTCATCGGGAAATATTCCATAATATGCTCAAGGATACTGTGGGTGTACATTTAGTACAGCTGCCGGACATTGTTGATATTGTCTTTAGATGTATCCTTCTTAGACATGAGTAGTGTGACTAACGTCACAGGACCTACGAAGTAGGGTGAGGAAGATGACTTGGCGGTCCAAGCCTAATGTTAAAGGTCACCTTGATGACTTGGGGGTCCAAGCGTAATGTTATAGGTCACCTAAGTAGGTCAAATCTTGCTGGTAACAGTCCCGTAATGCACGTTCATGCCAAAAATCAAGGTTCTTATGTCAACGGTTCTCCTTATTTTGCCGACGAAAGGATCCGGATGGACTGACTGACTGACTCACTCATTACCGGACAATTTGCAAATAAGAGCCTACTTCGTAGGAATAGGCGGCCTTCGTTTTGGGAGTGATTCGTAATGCTAATAACTTTTTAATGAAGTTCGCTCTCGACTAATGTGTTGACCCCTCCTCGTGTGATCAATGCTAATGACAGTTGGTCATTATGATACGTCCAGGAGTGCTGATTTTGATGGTATTAAAGTTATGGGCATTTTGTTCATATACTCGATGTGTAAATAACCATTTTCCATAGTAAAATTGAAAGTTGAAAGATATAAAGATCGACATGCACCACTCCTTGTCCTTTTTGGGAGTCCGTTAGATTAATCGATGCATTCTTCGTTTATATGCATTCTCTTTGTGCTTAGACATTATTATATGCGGTTAGTCATAATAAACCATAGTACAGTGTATTCATTATATAAGCTATAAATCACTAAGTTCGTTGTTACAGAGTTTAGAAATGACTGATCCCCACGGTAATGTTGTGAGAAGCTGTGAAGTTTCATGTATTTTTGGATCATTATCAGATTCACAAACGATAATTTGTTTGACCTGATGAACTATATCGACACAACTGGACTTGAGATTAGTTTTTTACATTATTTATATTACCCAGCCTCCGTACCTAGCTAGTAGACAGACCGCCGTATAAAGAGATGATAGTGAAGACATTTCATATACTGTCGTCGTTTTCCTTTAGGAATTGTTGGCATGCGGTAAAGAGCCATGGTCCGTTTCCCTGGCTATCGGCCCACATCTAGGCCTTCTGTAAAAATGTGGTGAAAGTTTTATTTTTGGTGCAAAACCCCAGCGTACACATCCTTAAGTTCCAATATTTAAAGAAAACGAAGTCATTTTGCTGCGAGCAAGAATCGAATTGAAAGTTAGAAACTCATCAAAAGCTCATTTTCAATAAATTGGACGAATTTTACGCCCTTTTTGGATAGAGTTTTGTGTAGTAGGCAGCCAAGAACCAGAATAAAAATCAATTTATTCAATTTATCTTTCCATTCCATACAGTTTAACCATCAATATATTTTGTTTCTGACCACTAAAAAAGAGTTTAAAAATTTATTTTAATGGTCGCCTTGACACAAATGTGTTTACTAATTAGGGATACAATGCTATGGATATTTGTTAGTAGTATAGTCTACCATTTTAACCGTAAGTTGACCTACTTATTTGTTCCCCCCTGGGGAGGATTTGAAGAGGAACTTGATCACATGACGATCATGTGATCGATGGGGGAAACTACCTCCAACACAGAAGAGTTTCAGTCTAGGGGGAGGTAACTCTGGGTCACTATAGTTCCGGCAAAGGGCCTCTGGGCATGTATTCTTTCGCGGTGATGCGGTCTGGCGGTGATGCGGTCGCGGAAGAAAGCTTCCGCGGAGAAAAAGTAGTCCCTAGACTTGAAATACGCTGCATGGTCCGATTGGGTCGAGTGAGGTATCAAAGTGAAGCATTCGTGAAGGGGCATCCAGTCATGGGTGGGTGTATGTAAAACTTTCTCCAGAAAAAAAGCGGAACACGGACTTTACCCCTAAAATAGGGGAAAACACCTATCAACCCTAGCCAAAAGGGCTAATATTGGTCCCCGGGCTTATCGGGGCCTGCCTATCAAGTCAATGGGGTGGGTGCATGTAAAAATTTCTCCAAAAAAAAAGCGGAATACGGACTTTACCCCTACAATAGGGGTCTGTATTATACAATATAAGGGAAAATGCCTGTATGGGGTATGGGGATGGTCAATTTTTTTCGTGGGCTTTACTATGGCTTGTGGGGTCGCGTTTTTCTCGTCTCGCCAAGAAAATGACAATGGGAAGGGTCCCGGAGCGAAACGGTGAAATTTTTGGAAAAAGTCACCGAGGTCTGTATATAGGCCTATAGGCTGGCTATATGGGGGTATAGGTCCAACCTGGGAAATTCACACACGTTCATTGTAATATGGGCTGTTTGGATTTGTTTTTCACGTCTCGTCATTTAGAACACGATGGGAAGGGTCCTGGAGCGAAACGGTGAAATTTTTGGAAAAGTACCATACAGCCCATATATGCTCATACTGGCTATATGGGGGGAGGGGTGGTCATTTTTTTTTGTGGGCTTTACAATGGCTTGTGGGGTCTCGTTTTTCTCGTCTCGCCAAGAAAATGACAATGGGAAGGGTCCCGGAGCGAATCGGTGAATTTTTGGGGAAAAGTCATTGAGGTCTGTATATAGGCTCATGCTGGCTATATGGGGGGAGGGGTGGTCAATTTCTTTTCGTGGGCTTTGCTATGGGTTGTGGGGTCTTGTTTTTCTCGTCTCGCCGAGAAAATGACAATGGGAGGGGTCCCGGAGGTAAGCGGTGAAATTTTTGGGAAAAGTCACCGAGGACTGTATATAGGCCTATAGGTTGGCTATGGGGGTATAGGTTCAACCTGGGAAATTCACACACGTTCATTGTGATATGGGTTGTTTGGTCTTGTTTTTCACGTCTCGTCATTTAGAACACGATGGGAAGGGTCTCGAAGCGAAACGGTGAAATTTTTGGAAAAGTTCCCCGAGGCCTGGGTAGGCCCATAGGCCTATACTGCATGGCTATGGGAGTATAGGCCCATACGGGGTGGACGTTTTGGGGTCCAGGTGAGCCCTTAATGATTCTATGATGTCGTATGAGGTCTTATTTTGAAGCTCTCGAGGAGGAGCATCCGCCTGGACAAATGGTTCGTCCGTTTTCAATAGTCTGCGCATGCGCAGTCTGGCCGTAGTATAGAAAGCAGGCATTTTGGGGGGTATGTGGGTGTGTGTTTGGGGTAGAGATGGACCGCTATGGGTCCGAATGGGTCGTGGAAGGTGTCAAAGTGAAGCTTGTGTGGGGTAGAGTCAGAATGGCGTGTTTTAAAGTGCAAGTCGCGTCAATCTGCGCATGCGCAGTTGGGTGTAGTAAGTAAAGTGGCCATTTTGGGGGTGTGTGGAGGTGAGTTTGGGGTCGAGATGGACCATCCTTGGTCCGAATGCGTCCTGCGAGGTGTCCTTTTGTAGCTCTCGGGATGTAGACCCCGATTTGGGGGCTGTTCACAGCATCTGTGACGTCATCGATGACGTCATCAGTACGAGTAGTAGCGAAAGTGTGCATTTTGGGGCAGTGAAGGAAGGCATTTGGGGTAGAGATGCTCCATCCTCAGTCCGAATGCGTCGTGTGGGGTGTCATCTTGTAGTTCTCGGGGTGCAGACCCCGATTTGAGGGCTGTCCACAGCATCTGTGACGTCATTGGTGACGTCATCAGTAGGAGTAGTAGCGAAAGTGAGCATTTTGGGGCAGTGAAGGAAGGTATTTGGGGTAGAGAGGGACCATCTTTGGTCCGAATGCGTCGTGTGGAGTGTCATCTTGTAGTTCTCGGGGTGCAGACCCCGATTTGAGGGCTGTTCACAGCATCTGTGACGTCATTGGTGACGTCATCAGTAGGAGTAGTAGCGAAAGTGAGCCTTTTGGGGCAGTGAAGGATGTTATTTGGTGTAGAGATGGACCATCCGCGGTGCGAATGCGTCATGGGAGGTGTCATGTTGTAGGTCTCGGAGTGTAGACCCCAATTTGAGGGATATCCACAGTATCTGTGACGTCATTGGTGACGTCATCAGTACGAGTAGTAGCGAAAGTGGGCATTTTTTAGCAGTGAAGGATGTTATTTGGTGTAGAGATGGACCATCCGCGGTGCGAATGCGTCGTGTGCGGTGTGAGATCTTGTAGGAACGCCCACCAACGCCATTCTTAATGCTTCAACGCCCTGGTGAAATAGCTCAGAAGCTCTGATATTCCATGGAATTGTCAATAATTCTTCGAAATGCAGTGACGCCCGTCAACGCCCGTCGTTACACCTTAACACTCTAACATAACGCCATGATATAGACCGGAGAGAGAACAACAACAGCAACAACAACAAGGATGACACATGAGAGAACAACAACAACAAGAAGTTTTTTTCATATAGTTTATTCTCCCCAATGTTACATCATACCCAAGCTGGGGGAGCCGCGTTGGGTATATTTACAATTCAAGAAGATTCTTGTCCAATCAGAGGCCACCATTTGCATGTTTCATATTCGTTCCTGTCCGTTAGATGTATTCTTGTCCAATCAGAAGTCTCCATTTCAGAAAGTTCCAGCTTCGGCCATGTTCGCTCTGAACCGTTTGTTCTAATCGTCATCGGGCAGGTCAGGATACCGTTGAGGCAACATATCCTCAGATAGTTGTTTGCGCATTCTGAGTATCTATCAGTGCATGGGTGAATACTTTCATCCGATGGGGGTGGTGGGTCAGTTTAACCACGAAGAACGTAACATTGGTGACCATCTCCACTATCCACTTGGTGTTGGGGCGCTGTTCATAGGCCCATTCCAAGGGATCCACAGTGTCCAGTTGGGCCAGCATCGTCTCTAGCGACGCCCGATTGGTGATTGTGAAAGGATGGTCGTACACTGGGTTGATGGCACTGGAATAGAAATAGCGCAATTCACCCGTCATCTTATGGCATAAGATGTACCCAAATGCTACATTTAATGTGAAGGACGTAGGTTGGTCATTGAAGATGGCTTCCACGTAGCTGCGTAGACGGGCGAGGTCGGTCAGTCGGAAATTGTACAAGTCCAATATAGGGCGATGACGGTGGAAACAGTGTCGGATCATGGACCAATGGCGTCGATACATCTCACTCACTGGATGATCTTCGGGTAAGAGATCGCTGGGAACATCCACCGCATCTTCCAGAAAATGTTCGTTGTTGTCAGGCGTATGACTGGGAACAGTAATGCTAGGGACCGGCTGGATATCTAGGCTCTTCTGAACTGTGGGTATAGGCGGGCTCTCCGTGATCGCATCACCAGTGGCATTCGTCTCCCCGGGTTCATCTTCAGTGAGTCTGTCCCTCCTGGGTGCCTCTTTAGTGGAAAGTTGTCCCTCATGCCGTGGTGACGGACCATGAATCAAACGCTCATGCCGTTTTAACTGACTGGGTCGTTTGAAGAGTTGACCACATTCTTCGCATGGACGCTTGGGTGGCCCATGAATTGAACGTTCATGGCGCTGTAAATGATCCGGAAACGACAGTGTACATATCGTACAGCTATACCGGGCGGTTCCGTCGTGCTTGGTAGCCTCATGGCGGCGCAAGTCGTGCAGACGAGTGAATGATTTCGAGCACGTAGTACAAGTGAACATCTTGGTGGTTGACAGAGTGTCTGATGAAACGGCCAGGCCGCTTCCCTTTTATAGCAAGCTAGCTGGTGATCTATTTTTAGCACAATCAGTTCAACTTGGACGTCAGCGACAAGAACCCGGATGTAGGCGCGGACGTCAGCGACAAGAACCCGGATGTAGGCGCGGACGTCAAGAACCCGGAAGTTAGAGGGGAGGTGACCGGCCTATCGACCAATCAGAAGCCATCATTTCAGAAAGTTCAATCTTCGTTCAGTGTAACCTAAACGTCTTCGGGCAATCCATGATACTGAAGCTCGAAGCTCTTACTTCTCTCATTCAACACTGAGATCAATCTCCATCGGCTCTTCAATACGCGGCGGCGAATCGACCTCCATGGGTTCTTCTATTCTCAGATGCATTCCGATAGAAACTGAAACATCCGGTCTCGAGAGTGGCGAGCGTGATCCGTGTAGGACATTTCGGTGACGACTCAATTGACTGGGATGCTGAAAGGCTATATCACAATCCGCACATGTATGCATGGGCACTTCGTGGAGTGCACGTGTGTGACAACGCAAACTGTCCAGGCGATGAAAGCGCTTCGAGCAAGTTGTGCAAGAGAACATATCGGCTGTGGATCTGGAAATGATGAATGCCGTAAAACTTTCGGCTCTTATAGGCCAACATAGGAGTACCCGGATGTTCTACAGTCAGGGATGTACAAGAACCCGGATGTACCCGGATGTAAAAGTCCCGGATGTAAAAATGCCCGGATGTTCACGAATGTACTACCATCCGGACTTCTATCAGGCCCAAGTCCAGAAGCTCTCATGTCCTGCATGTGAATAGTCAGTCATATTGTGTGTGCGTGTGCGTGCATGTGCGTGTATGCGTGTGTGTGTCTGTGTGTCTGTGTCTGTATGTATGTGTCTGTGTGTGTGTGTGCATGCGTGTGTTTATGTAGGTGTGTGTGTGTATGCATGTGTGTATGTGTGCGGGTGTGCGTGCATGTGCGTGTGTGTGTGTATGTGTGTGTGCAGCGTGTATGTATGTGTATGCGCCTGTGTTTATGCGTGTGTGTCTGTGTGTATGTGTGTGTCTGTGTCTGTGTATGCATGTGTGCATGCGTGTGTGTGTGCGTGTGTGTGTGTGTGTGTATGCGTGTGTGTGTGTATGCGTGCGTGCGTGTATGCAAGTGTGTGTATGCGAGCGTGTGTGTGTATGCAAATGGGTGTATGCGTCTGTGTTTGTGTGTGTTTGTATGTATGTATGCATGTGTGTGTATGTGTACATTGCGTCTGTGTGTATGCGTCTGTGTGTATGCGTGTGTGTGTGTGTATGTGTCTGTGTATGTGCGTGTGTGCGTGTGTGTATGAGTGTGTGTGTGTGTGTATGCATGTGTGCATGTATATGTGCGTGCATGTGTATGTGTATGTGTATGTATGCCTCTGTGTGTGTGTATTTGTGTGCTTGCGAGTGTGTTTACGCGTGGGTGTGTATGTGTGTGTGTGTGCGTGTGTGCGCGTGTGTATGAGTCTGTGTATGTGTGCATTGCGTCTGTGTGTATGTGTGTATGCGTGTATGCGTCTGTGTGTATGCGTGTGTGTGTGTGTGTGTATGCAGCCACCACCACCACCACCACCATCACCACTACCACCACCACACACCACCACACACCACCACCACCACACACCACCACACACCACCACTACCATCACCACCACCGGGCATTGACGCCGTCAACGCCACCACCACCACCACCACCACCACACACCACCACACCACCACCACGACCACCACCACTGGGCACACGTACCTGGTGCACCCACACCCTGGTGTACCCTATGCCCTACGGGCTATAGGGTACAGGGTGCACCAGGTACGTGTGTCCAGTGGTGGTGGTCGTGGTGGTGGTGTGGTGGTGTGTGGTGGTGGTGGTGGTGGTGGCGTTTGCCCAGTGGTGGTGGTCGTGGTGGTGGTGTGGTGGTGTGGTGGTGTGTGGTGGTGGTGGTGGTGGTGGCGTTGACGGCGTCAACGCTCTGTGGTGGTGGTGGTAGTGGTGGTGTGTGGTGGTGTGTGGTGGTGGTGGTGTGTGGTGGTGTGTGGTGGTGGTAGTGGTGATGGTGGTGGTGGTGGTGGTGGTTGCATACACACACACACACGCATACACACAGACGCATACACGCATACACACATACACACAGACGCAATGCACACATACACAGACTCATACACACGCGCACACACGCACAGACGCATACACACATGCATACACACACAATATGACTATTCACATGCAGGACATGAGAGCTTCTGGACATGGACCTGATAGAAGTCCAGAATGGTGGAACATTCGCAAACATCCGGGCACTTTTACATCCGGGGACTTTTACATCCGGGTACATCCGGATACTTGTACATCCAGGCTCTTGTCAATGACGTCCGCGCCTACATCTGGGTACTTCTATCCGAGTCCTTTAGCTGTGTGTTCCATACGGGTACATCGAGGTTTACACCTGAACAGCCGGATAGTTACGGAGGTGACCGAAGAGACACGGAGGTGACTGAAGATGTCACGGAGGTGCCCGAAGAGACACGTAGGTTACCGAAGATGTCACGGAGGTCACCGAAGAGACACGGAGGTGACCGAAGATGTCACGGAGGTCACCGAAGAGACACGGAGGGCGCCGGGGTCAAAGGTCAGTTCCGGTCACGTGAACGGAAGCGGAAGTGACCTCACAGAGGTCATATGCAAATGTCACTTCCGAGCTCTGAGCTCCAAGTGCACTCATTGACCTTTGACCTCTGTCACGTGATATGCAAATTTCTGAGGTCAAAGGTCAATATGCGCTAGCACGCAGGGGTCAAAGGTCAGTTCCTGGTACCCTGGTGTTCCACTCATCTGTCTGTATCATGGCACACGGCGACATACACACACTTACCCACAGACGTATACACACACATGCTGCATACACACACACGCACACACACACACACAGACGCATACACACGCATACACACACACATGCATACACAGACGCATATACAAACGCACGCATACACACATGCATACACCCACGCGTACACACACTCGCAAGCACACACACATACACAAAGAGACATACATACACATGCATACACGCATACGCAGGCATACACACACGCACACATACACATACACACATACACAGAGACGCATACACACATACACATAGACCCATACACACACGCACACACACACACACACGCGCGTAAAGACACTCGCAAGCACACACACATACACACACAGAGG
The DNA here is from genome assembly GCA_036873755.1 of Hanleya hanleyi. NCBI lineage: Eukaryota > Metazoa > Mollusca > Polyplacophora > Lepidopleurida > Hanleyidae > Hanleya > Hanleya hanleyi. The sequence goes on from JAVTVY010010177.1 coordinate 37,451, forward strand.
CTTACACACACACATACACGCATACACGCACACACGCCTACACACACGCAAGCACCCACACACACACACACGCACACAGACGCATACACGCACATACACGCACACACACGTACATGCACGCACACCCGCACATGCACGCACACGCACACACAATATGACTGACTATTCACATGCAGGACATGAGAGCTTCTGGACCTGGGCCTGATAGAAGTCCGGGATGGTAGTACATTCGTGAACATCCGGGCACTTTTACATCCGGGACTTTTACATCCGGGTACATCCGGGTTCTTGTACATCCCTGACTGTAGAACATCCGGATACTCCTATGTTGGCCTATAAGAGCCGAAAGTTTTACGGCATTCATCATTTCCAGATCCACAGCCGATATGTTCTCTTGCACAACTTGCTCGAAGCGCTTTCATCGCCTGGACAGTTTGCGTTGTCACACACGTGCACGCCACGAAGTACCCATGCATACATGTGCGGATTGTGATATAGCCTTTCAGCATCCCAGTCAATTGAGTCGTCACCGAAATGTCATACACGGATCACGCTCGCCACTCTCGAGACCGGATATTTCAGTTTCTATCGGAATGCATCTGAGAATAGAAGAACCCATGGAGGTCGATTCGCCGCCGCGTATTGAAGAGCCGATGGAGATTGATCTCAGTGTTGAATGAGAGAAGTAAGAGCTTCGAGCTTCAGTATCATGGATTGCCCGAAGACGTTTAGGTTACACTGAACGAAGATTGAACTTTCTGAAATGATGGCTTCTGATTGGTCGATAGGCCGGTCACCTCCCCTCTAACTTCCGGGTTCTTGACGTCCGCGCCTACATCCGGGTTCTTGTCGCTGACGTCCAAGTTGAACTGATTGTGCTAAAAATAGATCACCAGCTAGCTTGCTATAAAAGGGAAGCGGCCTGGCCGTTTCATCAGACACTCTGTCAACCACCAAGATGTTCACTTGTACTACGTGCTCGAAATCATTCACTCGTCTGCACGACTTGCGCCGCCATGAGGCTACCAAGCACGACGGAACCGCCCGGTATAGCTGTACGATATGTACACTGTCGTTTCAGCGCCCGGATCATTTACAGCGCCATGAACGTTCAATTCATGGGCCACCCAAGCGTCCATGCGAAGAATGTGGTCAACTCTTCAAACGACCCAGTCAGTTAAAACGGCATGAGCGTTTGATTCATGGTCCGTCACCACGGCATGAGGGACAACTTTCCACTAAAGAGGCACCCAGGAGGGACAGACTCACTGAAGATGAACCCGGGGAGACGAATGCCACTGGTGATGCGATCACGGAGAGCCCGCCTATACCCACAGTTCAGAAGAGCCTAGATATCCAGCCGGTCCCTAGCATTGCTGTTCCCAGTCATACGCCTGACAACAACGAACATTTTCTGGAAGATGCAGTGGATGTTCCCAGCGATCTCTTACCCGAAGATCATCCAGTGAGTGAGATGTATCGACGCCATTGGTCCATGATCCGACACTGTTTCCACCGTCATCGCCCTATATTAGACTTGTACAATTTCCGACTGACCGACCTCGCCCGTCTACGCAGCTACGTGGAAGCCATCTTCAATGACCAACCTACGTCCCTCACATTAAATGTAGCATTTGGGTACATCTTATGCCATAAGATGACGGGTGAATTGCGCTATTTCTCTTCCAGTGCCATCAACCCAGTGTACGACCATCCTTTCACAATCACCAATCGGGCGTCGCTAGAGACGATGCTGGCCCAACTGGACACTGTGGATCCCTTGGAATGGGCCTATGAACAGCGCCCCAACACCAAGTGGATAGTGGAGATGGTCACCAATGTTACGTTCTTCGTGGTTAAACTGACCCACCACCCCCATCGGATGAAAGTATTCACCCATGCACTGATAGATACTCAGAATGCGCAAACAACTATCTGAGGATATGTTGCCTCAACGGTATCCTGACCTGCCCGATGACGATTAGAACAAACGGTTCAGAGCGAACATGGCCGAAGCTGGAACTTTCTGAAATGGAGACTTCTGATTGGACAAGAATACATCTAACGGACAGGAACGAATATGAAACATGCAAATGGCGGCCTCTGATTGGACAAGAATCTTCTTGAATTGTAAATATACCCAACGCGGCTCCCCCAGCTTGGGTATGATGTAACATTGGGGAGAATAAACTATATGAAAAAAACTTCTTGTTGTTGTTGTTCTCTCATGTATCATCCTTGTTGTTGTTGCTGTTGTTGTTCTCTCTCCGATCTATATCATGGCGTTATGTTAGAGTGTTAAGGTGTAACGACGGGCGTTGACGGGCGTCACTGCATTTCGAAGAATTAGTGAAAATTCCATGAAATATCAGAGCTTCTGAGCTATTTCACCAGGGCATTGAAGCATTAAGAATGGCGTTGGTGGGCGTTGCTACAAGATGACACCTCACACGACGCATTCGCACCGCGGATGGTCCATGTCTACACCAAGTAACATCCTTCACTGCTAACAAATGCCCACTTTCGCTACTACTCGTACTGATGACGTCACCAATGACGTCACAGATGCTGTGGATATCCCTCAAATTGGGGTCTACACTCCGAGAGCTACAACATGACACCTCCCATGACGCATTCGCACCGCGGATGGTCCATCTCCACACCAAATAACATCCTTCACTGCCCCAAAAGGCTCACTTTCGCTACTACTCCTACTGATGACGTCACCAATGACGTCACAGATGCTGTGGACAGCCCTCAAATCGGAGTCTGCACCCCGGGAACTACAAGATGACACTCCACACGACGCATTCGGACCAAAGATGGTCCCTCTCTACCCCAAATACCTTCCTTCACTGCCCCAAAATGCTCACTTTCGCTATTACTCCTACTGATGACGTCACCAATGACGTCACAGATGCTGTGGACAGCCCTCAAATCGGGATCTGCACCCCGAGAACTACAAGATGACACCCCACACGACGCATTCGGACTGAGGATGGAGCATCTCTACCCCAAATACCTTCCTTCACTGCCCCAAAATGCACACTTTCGCTACTACTCGTACTGATGACGTCATCGATGACGTCACAGATGCTGTGAACAGCCCCAAATCGGGGTCTACATCCCGAGAGCTACAAAAGGACACCTCCCAGGACGCATTCGGACCAAGGATGGTCCATCTCTACCCCAAACTCACCTCCACACACCCCCAAAATGGCCACTTTACTTACTACACCCAACTGCGCATGCGCAGATTGACGCAACTTGCACTTAAAAACACGCCATTCTGACTCTACCCCACACAAGCTTCACTTTGACACCTTCCACGACCCATTCGGACCCATAGCGGTCCATCTCTACCCCAAACACACACCCACATACCCCCCAAAATGCCTGCTTTCTATACTACGGCCAGACTGCGCATGCGCAGACTATTGAAAACGGACGAACCATTTGTCCAGGCGGATGCTCCTCCTCGAGAGCTTCAAAATAAGACCTCATACGACATCATAGAATCATTAAGGGCTCACCTGGACCCCAAAACGTCCACCCCGTATGGGCCTATACTCCCATAGCCATGCAGTATAGGCCTATGGGCCTACCCAGGCCTCGGGGAACTTTTCCAAAAATTTCACCGTTTCGCTTCGAGACCCTTCCCATCGTGTTCTAAATGACGAGACGTGAAAAACAAGACCAAACAACCCATATCACAATGAACGTGTGTGAATTTCCCAGGTTGAACCTATACCCCCATAGCCAACCTATAGGCCTATATACAGTCCTCGGTGACTTTTCCCAAAAATTTCACCGCTTACCTCCGGGACCCCTCCCATTGTCATTTTCTCGGCGAGACGAGAAAAACAAGACCCCACAACCCATAGCAAAGCCCACGAAAAGAAATTGACCACCCCTCCCCCCATATAGCCAGCATGAGCCTATATACAGACCTCAATGACTTTTCCCCAAAAATTCACCGATTCGCTCCGGGACCCTTCCCATTGTCATTTTCTTGGCGAGACGAGAAAAACGAGACCCCACAAGCCATTGTAAAGCCCACAAAAAAAAATGACCACCCCTCCCCCCATATAGCCAGTATGAGCATATATGGGCTGTATGGTACTTTTCCAAAAATTTCACCGTTTCGCTCCAGGACCCTTCCCATCGTGTTCTAAATGACGAGACGTGAAAAACAAATCCAAACAGCCCATATTACAATGAACGTGTGTGAATTTCCCAGGTTGGACCTATACCCCCATATAGCCAGCCTATAGGCCTATATACAGACCTCGGTGACTTTTTCCAAAAATTTCACCGATTCGCTCCGGGACCCCTCCCATTGTCATTTTCTTGGCGAGACGAGAAAAACGCGACCCCACAAGCCATAGTAACACCCACAAAAAAAAAATTGACCATCCCCATACCCCATACAGGCATTTTCCCTTATATTGTATAATACAGACCCCTATTGTAGGGGTAAAGTCCGTATTCCGCTTCTTTCTTTTTTTCTGGAGAAATTTTTACATGCACCCACCCCATTGACTGGATAGGCAGGTCTCAATAAGCCCGGGGACCAATATTAGCCCTTTTGGCTAGGGTTGATAGGTGTTTTCCCCTATTTTAGGGGTAAAGTCCGTATTCCGCTTTTTTTCTGGAGAAAGTTTTACATACACCCACCCATGACTGGATGCCCCTTCACGAATGCTTCACTTTGATACCTCACTCGACCCAATCGGACCATGCAGCGTATTTCAAGTCTAGGGACTACTTTTTCTCCGCGGAAGCTTTCTTCCGCGACCGCATCACCGCCAGACCGCATCACCGCGAAAGAATACATGCCCAGGGGCCCTTTGCCGGAACTATAGTGACCCAGAGTTACCTCCCCCTAGACTGAAACTCTTCTGTGTTGGAGGTAGTTTCCCCCATCGATCACATGATCGTCATGTGATCAAGTTCCTCCTCAAATCCTCCCCAGGGGGGAACAAATAAGTAGGTCAACTTACGGTTAAAATGGTAGACTATACTACTAACAAATATCCATAGCATTGTATCCCTAATTAGTAAACACATTTGTGTCAAGGCGACCATTAAAATAAATTTTTAAACTCTTTTTTAGTGGTCAGAAACAAAATATATTGATGGTTAAACTGTATGGAATGGAAAGATAAATTGAATAAATTGATTTTTATTCTGGTTCTTGGCTGCCTACTACACAAAACTCTATCCAAAAAGGGCGTAAAATTCGTCCAATTTATTGAAAATGAGCTTTTGATGAGTTTCTAACTTTCAATTCGATTCTTGCTCGCAGCAAAATGACTTCGTTTTCTTTAAATATTGGAACTTAAGGATGTGTACGCTGGGGTTTTGCACCAAAAATAAAACTTTCACCACATTTTTACAGAAGGCCTAGATGTGGGCCGATAGCCAGGGAAACGGACCATGGCTCTTTACCGCATGCCAACAATTCCTAAAGGAAAACGACGACAGTATATGAAATGTCTTCACTATCATCTCTTTATACGGCGGTCTGTCTACTAGCTAGGTACGGAGGCTGGGTAATATAAATAATGTAAAAAACTAATCTCAAGTCCAGTTGTGTCGATATAGTTCATCAGGTCAAACAAATTATCGTTTGTGAATCTGATAATGATCCAAAA
>JAVTVY010010178.1:0-44939 GCA_036873755.1 Hanleya hanleyi
ATGAATTAGCCCAGTTGATTGAAGCATCCGGATCTAAATACTACATCATAATTGGCAATTAATGACAAAATTGCAAAAGGTCATCGGTTCACACCGGGCAAGTAAATTATGATGCCGTTCAAACATGTACCAAAATGGCAATTTAACAATCAATTCGGGAAACGGATAATCACGGTATACTAGTAGTTCACGAGCGGCGGAACAAGTTTTCGCAGCGTTCGTTCATTTCAATCTATTATAGGCTGAAGTCGACAGTGAACCGCTCGACCAACCAGACAATGTAAGTACCGGTATATACAGCGATTCTTTTCAGGAAGACGAAATTTTATTTCCTCAAAACTTAGTCGTCTCGGTGTTGATCCCATGAAGCTAACGAACTAGGGTACTATTTTTTTCAAAAGAATCGCGCAGTCTAATTTTCTCAAACTGTCTTCTGACATGGTGGAATTGACAAGAGTCGAAATGGATTACATCGATGATGAGAATGATTTGTAGGATTGTTTTATCGCTTGTATCTCTCTTTCATTTCGAGGTTTAATTTTGCGTAACTTTATATAACTGTTCCTTCGTTGTGTGTAGCCTCAGAGAAGCCTTTCTCTACAGTGTATCACCAAATGTAGTTGTTGGGAAAATACCGGACGGGCCATATTTGCTCCGTTTGGCACAGGCAATAAAATAATTCGATTCTATGTCAGCTTACCTTTCATAAAAGACCAGTGTTTATAAAAGAACTCAGTGGTAGCTGGACAAGGATTCGGAACTGCAGGAACGAGTCGATAAAAACTGGCGGGCGTTGTGACGCGTAAATTCGGAAGCGGAAGTGGTCGGTCTGAGTTTCGGTCTCTCGTGCACCCTAAATTTAATAGTTTCTCATAAACAAGGCATTTTATGAACGGCAAGATGATGAGAATCGAATCCTTTTATCAGGTTAGGGAAAACCACCTCTCTAAAATGGAGGTAAAAAAGGTCGTTTTTGCTTGATAACGTTTGACTTATTCATCATAACGCTACAAAATCTTCAGGCGACTTACTTTAAATGTTGTCACACGCCGGAACAGTGATCTTGTGTGCATAGTCTAATTGCTAACAGAGAACAAAACATGTCGTATATTCTTATGCAAATTAGATAGACGACAATTTGTTTTCTCAGTACCATCCGATGCGGATAAATATATCCATGGTCGCCATGACGATTTTCATTGAATTTATTGGACAAAAACGATATTTTTACCTCTATTTTAGAGAGGTGGTTTTCTCTAACCTGTTTATTGCCTATGCCAAAGGGCGAAAGAGAATATGAACTGTCCACTATTTTTCCAACAACAACATTTGGTGAGTGGTTTGGTCGTACAAAGAAGAGAAAGGCCTTCCCGGAGCCATGTTGTGTGGTATCTTGTGTACGAACGTCTCCATATTTTATCGGAACCTTTATCCCCAGGAGGCGCGACAGAACGATTAGATTAGGCATATTCACAATGACATTCCCGTAGATCAGATCTCCGCGTGACACACGGAATCTACGCATAACTACGCGTAAACTCCGTGTAGTTGATTTCCGCATGGCTCCGCATTGGCCACGCGGAATCATGCGGAGTATTGGGACGATTCAACACGGAATCTACGTGTAGAAAACTCCGCATGACACGGAGGAACGCGGAGGAACGCGGAGGAACACGGAAACTGAGAAATGACTGAAATATGCATATTGACACGGAGAAAACTCCGAATGATGCGGAGTCACACGGAGTTATCTCCGTGTGGAACACGGAAACTGAAAAATGACAGAATTATGCATATTGCACAGCCCTTATTAAAATACAAGCCTTCTGGTGACTAGTTGCAGCAATATTGCAGCAATATCTTTTCCTATTCAAATTAGGTTGCTGCAATAGCGGCAATATTGCTGCAACAAGTCGCCACAAGCTAAAATTGCAGCAGCATTCCAGTCAAGCATGTTGCTGCAATATTGCATGTACATATGTGATTGACATCCGAAAATCACAAAAATGTGCAAATATTTAAGTTTGTAACCCAACCAAGTATAATAACATCTCTCACGAGTCCTGGGTGCCTGGTTTACGAGGACGAATGGAAAGAAGATATTGGGGTGATGCACTGGCACAGCTCCTCAGATAGCTCACATATAATCACAAACACAAGTTAATTTGTTAGGTTTTGAATATGAAGAACAAGACAAGAAGGTGATATGAATTATATTTAATTTGGTATTTTAAAGGTTGAAATATCACTATTATAAACTTGAGTGGCATAATCAACTCAGCATGGTATTGTATATTTTCCTACCTGTTATCCAGAGTCCTAAACAAGAGACGGTATGTAAATACTTAGGAGGTGTGGGGCTTTTCAAAATTTATTGCACTGTCTGGCCCTGGCAATATATTTAATTAGATATATGAAACTCCAATGCATAATAGGAGCAAACTCTCTCATGATCTGGGAAGACTATCAATTTCTGAATATTGTGAATAGTTAACACACTTTAGCATGTTCAGTGACATAACCATGTCACGATTTTATAAAAAAATCTTTCATCTAGGCATATCCAATAATATTTCGTCAACACTCGGTTCACTGAAAGGATTGATCCATGCCTTGTGAACGTGTTTTTTTCCAGTAAATTCCAGCACAGTGCTACTTCTTTGAAAATTATGGATCGACAGTATGTCCTGTGTCACAACTCCAACCTGGGCAGGGGTGTCCAGTGTGCCTCTTCATGCTGTTCTTCCGAAATTCCCCAATATCAGTTCCACAATCAGTACACCGATATAGGCCTACCTGAAAATAAAATGCAAACAAATAAAATCAAATATAAAATTAATATTTTGACGTTATTGCCCATATTTCGGATATAAATTTTTACACAAATGAATCTTTTGGATATTAAACAATTATTGAAATTAATAGTTTATCAAGGATCACAATTTTGCTTTTCTGAATTTCTTGGTGAAGTTGCCACACATGCCATAGTTGTACAGTGTCCTCTTTTGAGCAGAATTTGTTGTGGAAATGTCAGGAACGAACGAGCATGTTCAGGTGGTGGTTTTACATTTTTCAACTTAACAAACACAGTCACAGGTTTAATTAAACTTGGTTGTTTTTTGAACTTCAATGAGTAACATGAAAGACAACCACGGAACATCACAGTGAACAATCTTACCAGATGTGTTGTTGTTGTCGAATGTCGTCGGACGCACATCAGCCCGGTGGCCTTTGGGGTAGGGTATTCGGACACATGATTCACACGTCATCATCAAATGGCAGTAAGAGTGTTGCCCAAACGTTTGTCAGACTACCAAGTGTATAATTAAAAGCATCCATTTACGACATACTGGTTGAACCAGAACTGAACAGAAGTACAACGAACACCCGCCAACAACTTTTGAAACAGCGAAATTTGGCGCTATTCTTGCAGGGGAAATTCATTCAGTATCATCACTCAAGCGGATGGTAGAGTCTGTTGTTATTGTGTCTGTTTTGGATGTACCGACCGACGAATCATGTTGTTGTTCAATGACAAGAATATCATTTTAGTTGTTTTGAATTAGCGTCTGCTCTCTCTCTCTCTCTTCCCGCGACTTCCCCCAACCTCTCAATGCTACGCGCCAAAAATAAACGGCTCGAGAAGTGTATGTATAAAAACTCGGACTTCAACCTAAAATCGGATCTCTGGATCAATTATTTTTCTTTCATGATAATACTACCAATTCTCACTTAGAATACTGAACTGTCTGAAGAATAAAATAATTCTTGTCGTTTGTAAGGACAGTAATTAGTCTTAATTAAACTTGTCACGATACTTCTAATTTTGGAGTCCGCTTCCGGATTTTTGGAGTTTCGATTCCGAATTTTTTGCAAATCGGCAATTCATCTGGCCTTTGCTAGGGTTCAGTTTTCGTTGATTCATATTTGCGTGAACTCTGTAACTAAACTGATCAAGTCTATGTTGTCTAAAAAATATCACTGCGAAAGCAAAGACTCAGAAGAAAGAAATATTTGAATACTTGGGCTACATCAATGTTTAAAACTGCTGCTGATTTCACAAGACTCTAAAACTCCCGCGACTTTTAATGGAAATCCAAATGTTGAATACAACAACAACAACAACATGCCGAATATCCGTCCCATCATGTTAGAAACTGTGGATAGTTTTGTTTCCTTTAACTTATTCCAGTTTAACTTAAGGACTTTGTTTCTTTTGCAAAAGCCATGTGACAGAGGTCTGGTGTAATAATTTTATTAATTTGATTTATTTAGAGTTTGCCTTTCCAAAAATAAATAAATAAACAAAAAAATAAATCACTGAGTTATTTTTTTTTTTTTACTCCAAAGAAAGGTAAGGTAATATTTTCAAAGGATAATCCTTAAAGTATTAATGAACTAATGAGAACAAAAGTATAACAATAGTGAGAAACGAGCATATATTTTGAGCCTTGGATACGTAGTGAAAATGATAAGTACTGATTACGGTTCATGTTAGTTTGGTGAGGTTCTGCTTGAGAAACTATAAGATAACTTTTGTTCATAAGATTTTGACTTGTATAATATGTCTATTCTTGAGAGTTGAATTAAAACCGAACTTGATTGAACTTTCATTTGTTTGTTATGTCATTTACATGTAGTGCATCTGGCTGTATTGGGGAATGCTGTATTTGATGCCATTGAAATTGTGCTCTCTTATATGTAGTACATTATCTTACATTGCTATGTCCAATACGGCCTGGACCTGTATAAATGTATATCCTATTATTGAAAAATAATCTAAGTGCAATCCATGTCAAAAATAATCAAAGTCCACAAACTCCGTGTCCTTCCGTGTCAACACGGAGAAAGCTCCGTGTGGATATATTCAGCTTACACGGAAATTTTGCAGTTCCGTGTTGTTCCGTGTAAATTCCGTGTAGCTCCGTGTGAATGCGGAGATTTGAGCTACGGGTTGTTGGATTATTGTATTTACAAACGTTTACGTGAGATATCTTTTGTCCGCATATGTCTGTTTGAAAACCATCAAAAACATATTTTCTGATGTTTGCGGTAATGTAACCTTTGCAATTTTACGATATTGCAGTGCTGAACATTCCGATCTCGGGATGTCAATATTCTTCGCAGTTGCCGAATATGATCGATATGATATGAATAAGATCGCACCAGCGAATATGAAAGATCATGTGAATATGATCGCACGAGATCACGAGCGAATATGAACAATCATGTAAATATGATCGAACAAGATCACGAGCGAATATTAACGATCATCTAAATGTGATCGCACGGCATCACGAGCGAAATTGAACGATCATGTGGATATGATCACACGAGAACACGAGCGAATATAAACGATCACGTGGATATGATCGCACGACATCACGAGCGAATATGAACGATCGTGTAAATATGATCGCAAGAGATCACTAGCGAATATGAACGATCGTGTAAATATGATCGCACAAGATGACGAGCGAATATAAACGATCATGTGGATATGATCGCACGAGATCACGAGCGAATATGAACGATCGTGTAAATATGATCGCACTAGATCACGAGAGAATATGAATGATCATGTGAATATGATCGCACGAGATCACAAGCGAATATGATCCATCATGTGAATATGATCGCACGAGATCACGAGCGAATCTGAATGATCATTCAATTGTATGCTTCACAATAGCGAGGGGTTTCGTGTGAAAAGACACGTGAATGATCGTGCGAATATGATCAACCGAAATCACGAGGGAATATGAACGATCATGTGAATATGATCGCACGACATCACGAGCGAATATTAACGATCAATTAAATGTGATCGCACGGCATCAGGAGCTAATTTGAACGATCATGTTGATATGATCGTACGGCATCACGAGCGAATACGAACGATCATGTGGATATGATCGCACGAGATCACGAGCGAATATGAACGATCGTGTAAATATGATCGCACTAGATCACGAGCGAATATGAACCATCTTGTGAATATGATCGCACGAGAGCGAATCTAAACGTGTATTCAATTGTTTGGTTCACAATAGCGAGGGGGGGGGGTTCGTACGAAAAGACACAGAGCGTGGCATTGAGGCATTGTGAGAAGTTACCGTCAAATCTGACGTATCGGTTACCGATATTCAAACGAGAAGCGACTGGGCTTCAAATCCATCGCTAAAGATCACACAGTTATATTGGTCAAATCTTGAGCTACGTACTCTGGAAACCGATTATGGACTATTCCATCACTTTAGCACCAGCGGAATATACCATGCTAACGAATATTCCATGCCATGCTATGGAATAGTGCGTACCATGCTAATGAATATTCCAGACCATGTTAATGAATATTCCATACCATGCTAATGAATATTCCATACCATGCTATGAATACTCCATATTATGTTAATGAATATTCCATACCATGCTAATGAATATTCCATACCATGCTATGAATACTCCATATTATGCTAATGAATATTCCATACCATGCTAATGAATATTCCATATCATGCTATGAATACTCCATATTATACTAATGAATATTCTATACCATGCTAATGAATATTTCATAGCATACCATGCTACGAATACTCCATATTATGCTAATGAATATTCTATACCATGCTAATGAATATTTCATAGCATGCTAATGATTATTTCATAGCACGCTAATGAACATTTCATGGCATGCTAATGAATATTTCATAGCATGCTAATGAATATTTCATAGCATACGAATGAATATTCCATACCATGCCAATAAATATTCCATACCATGCAATAGAATGGAATGGGTTCGTGTCCTGTCAAGCCACTATGATTTTCTACCCTATTGTAATGGCATTTCCACAGGTTTGGACCAGATATTAGGCGGATGTTCTCCTTGAGTTCTCGTGAGACTGCGCGAGAAGATTGGACGGACAGATTGAGTTACGTGTATACACCATATTTTGCTTACGAATATTCTATACCATGCTAATGAATATTCCATGCCGTGTTTATGAATATTCCATATCATGCTATGAATACTCCATATTATGCTAATGAATGTTCTATACCATGCTAATGAATATTCCATATCATGCTATGAATACTCCATATTATACTAATGAATATTCTATACCATGCTAATGAATATTTCATAGCATACCATGCTACGAATACTCCATATTATGCTAATGAATATTCTATACCATGCTAATGAATATTTCATAGCATGCTAATGATTATTTCATAGCATGCTAATGAACATTTCATGGCATGCTAATGAATATTTCATAGCATGCTAATGAATATTTCATAGCATACGAATGAATATTCCATACCATGCCAATAAATATTCCATACCATGCAATAGAATGGAATGGGTTCGTGTCCTGTCAAGCCACTATGATTTTCTATCCTATTGTAATGGCATTTCCACAGGTTTGGACCAGATATTAGGCGGATGTTCTCCTTGAGTTCTCGTGAGACTGCGCGAGAAGATTGGACGGACAGATTGAGTTACGTGTGGACTGCCACATTTTTCGGGATTCTAGCTGCCGTGGCCATCGTGAAACAGTATTTCGGGAACCCCATCGACTGTTGGTGTCCGGCACAATTCACTGGATCCATGGTGCTTTACACCAATTCATATTGTTTCTACGCCAAGGATTATGATTTACCGTTTCCAACCATCTACATTCCTCGGGATGGGAGCTCCAGACAGGAATTGCATACCAACATCTACCAGTGGGTGCCGTTAATTTTGACAGCAATGTGCATAATGTATACAGTGCCATACATCTTTGAAAGATTTTTCGGAGAGGCAACTGAAACACGACTGCAAAGCTTCCTGGCACTGTCTCGGAATTGTCAATTGGGCTCAAGAGAGGAAACAGACACATCAATCGAGCATCTGAGCGTGGGCATGCAGAGTTGGTTAAGTAACAAAGCAGACATTCAGGGGAAATTACCCAGAGTATTTCGCCGAATTATACCAGTATCTCTTTTGAAGCTGGTTGCTTTGATCAACGGTAGCAGCATAAGATTACAGTATCTTTCCATGAAAATTCTGTATGTTGTAAATGCGGTAGGACAAATAGCTTTATTAATCAAACTTCTTGGATTGAATTTTGACTTCATAAAAGAGCTTAAGCATGACGACATCGATGTCAAGGAAAACTCCACCTTCCCTGTCGTTATACTTTGCAACAGTCCTGTCCGTCAGATGGTCAATATACAACGTTATACCGTACAGTGTAACCTTCCGATAAACAATCTGAACGAGAAGATATTCATCTTGGTGAGATGTTGGGTTTTGTTAGTTGCCATAGCAACATGCACAGCTTTCGCTAACACCCTTATTCGATTGGTCTTCAGTACAACTCATTATCGCTATGTTAACGGTCATTTGCGCATGCGCACAGAGATCACAGGCGGTTACGCCAAAGAGATGTGTCGTACTTTCTCGAACGAGTATGTCAGAGATGACGGGGTGTTTGTCTTACAACTCATTGCCGAAAGGTCATCCGAATTTGTTGTCTGCAAAATCCTTGAAAAACTATGGAAGGATTACAAAGCGAAGTGTCACGGTACCAGTAGCAAAGAACCGACTGTGTACAGTGGTGATAATGAGAAAAGAGCTTGATGTTATAATTCCGTACAATCTCCAAAGTATGGAAACCGGATGGGGCCAATCGAGTTCTCACACTTTTGACTATTTTAATGGGTCGATATGGGTTCTGGAACTTCGCTGTGTGAGTTTCATCTTTTCCGTCATTTTCTCACTTTCGCAATGAATTCTCACTATCTCGTATCGAACCCGCACAATTCGTAACGAAACCTGGATGTTCATTTATTTGCCTTTCTTCTAATTCGATGGCTTCCACCGTGTGGGCTCTATTTCACAATGTATTCGTTCCTAGTTTCTTTGCAAATTTGAATTAGATCAAATTCAGGGGAATTTCTGACGCACTCGTAAACCTTCACATTTATATGCCTCTTAGCGTCAAACTCAAAAAGTGAGATTTTCAACGAAACCTCGCTTTTCCTACTTTTTGACATACATGTATTGAAAAAAGTCGAACGTGCAAGAACTCGTGTGGCCGCATCCGGCTTCCATAGATGCGATTACGTATACCGATTTGATTATGGTTCATTTTGATGTTTGAAGATGTCCAAGGTCCTCTCTCTAGTGGAAAGATAAGGTTATTGTGTTTGCTTCTAGTTAAATTTCATGACCTTGTCATTTCCCGAAAAACGATATGTATAAAAGGGGATTAACTCCACATTTAGGCCTACCTTACCACACAGGGCCCAAACGGTCAGACGTCTTTCGGAGCAAATCTGCTCTCAATGTGACTGATGTGATGTGTAAATTCGTTCTATCGACACAAATAGCCATGGGTGATGATAAAAAAGGCGAATATTTAGTGCAACTTGAGGTCATAGCTGCTTGTATGGAAAATGGGAGTTATAAAACATGCGTATGGATGAAATGGATTCAAAGGTATTGTTTCTACGTTCATTTATATCGTCGCCAGAAAAGCAGTGTGATTGTTTTGTAGGATATGCTTTATGAAACCTGAATTATTTCATAACATTATCTAGATAAGAATTCCCCTGTGGGTGTGGTCTGATCAGCCATATCCGAATGTTTCTTTTGGCAAAATATCCCTTTATTACTTTCGACAATTTTTAAGTACTCGGTATTTCCTTGATCTAATATTACGAAATATTCAAGTCATTAGATTTTCTGACGGCGATATAAGCGAACACATTATACCGATACCTTCCATGTCAATCGTCCATACGCATGTTTCATAATTTCAATGATGCAAACAGTTCTGATGTTACTTTCGGTGATAATCGAAAGATATTGATCTTTCTTCAAAACCACACCTGGTAATACGCCCCGAAAGACACGCTCGGTGGCAAGTTCCGCGGAAAGACGTCTGAGCGTTCGGCCTCAGTGTAGAAGTTAAATATCGTGAAACATGGGTTATTTGCACACTGTAGTTATATTTCTTTGAATAGTTTCGATTAAAACCTTCTCTAGCGATATATTCAACATCTTTAGATTGTACCACTGCAGGAAATAAACATGTCGATTTAACTTTAGAAATAAATGGGATATTTTTTTAACCCTCGATCAAAAGCTTTGGGGTATTGTCGTCATCACTAACGCCTGTCCGTCAATCTCCAATTTATCGATGTTACCACATCTCGAGAATGACTATGTTTAGGACTGCCAAACTTAAATCATACATACGATCACGGAGCAGAAGCCTGTTAAAATCAGCGAGATTGATGCATTCAACTACTACAACTCAAGACTGACTATGCCCAGGCTT
Organism: Hanleya hanleyi; assembly: GCA_036873755.1. Taxonomy (NCBI): domain Eukaryota; kingdom Metazoa; phylum Mollusca; class Polyplacophora; order Lepidopleurida; family Hanleyidae; genus Hanleya; species Hanleya hanleyi. The sequence goes on from JAVTVY010010178.1 coordinate 10,344, forward strand.
ACTGACCTTACAATGAAAACATACTTGAGCCCCAGTCAAAATGGACGATGAAGTACTGTCAGCATGGTTGTACGTACCTAATATGCCCTATGTCCATCCATGTCTCAAGAATATACAGAAGTACTCAAATCACACGGACATGTGATCCTGCTACAGAAACATTTTAAAAATCAGTCAAATTTACTTCTATTATCTGATTCACTAGGTTAAGCTGTCAATTTAGTCGCATATTGATTGTTGAGATCAAACTCTTGTTTTTCAACAAATGCCCCATTTTAATGCCGCCAAGGCCGAGGGGTTCTCAGTGGTTTGCGCGGCTCATGTTAATTGCTGAACTCATAACTGGAACGATGACCACCTATTTGACGAAATGTAGGGATAAAAATTAATGACAATACTCTCTAGGTTAGAAAACACTAATTAATTGCCTTACTTGATAAGTAGTAAAGGTGAATACATCCTGGGAAATATATATCCCCTAATCATCGCTACCACAAATGACCCACCACAACAGGTAGCCTGACCTTTCCGCTCAAACATATAAAACATTCTTTTTTTTAAGGTAAGACCGACAGAAAAAGGTTCGTCTCGCCCGACATCATTACAACAAATTTCGGAGAAGGCCAAGCAAACTGGCCCAGATTTTTTTTCCCGATTCAAATTTGAAAATGTGGTTTTCATGTATTTGTTGAGAGTCAAAGATTATAGGGACGTTTTAAAATACGCCACAGACCATTTCTGGTCCAGTCAGGTATAAATTTTCGCCGGAAGTCCTGATAATAAACTTGCACATAGTAAATTCAATTGAGGTTTGTGACCTACAAAAAACTAAATCTGTTCAGATTCCAATACACTTTGTGTGGCCAAACCAATAACAAACAATCATAAATATGTACAAATATAAATGTCATGCTTCGAATACTTGCAAAGCTATCGATGGTCACATAATAGTGCTATTTCCCTTATTATTTGGACCCTTGAGTAGTTAAAAACTTATTTTTTAAAATTCGCACCCAAAAGATTCTTTATTAGTTTCTTTTCTGGATTTTTAATTTTACTTACTGGCGTTAACTTTGATCCCCACAATTCTATACACATATACATGCGTGATATAGCGATTACCAACACAAAACCGACCCCTCTCGCTCATTGTAGAAGAGAGAAATGAAAGCAAAATTTTACCTCCTTTCATGTAGTTATTTGACAAAACTAGGCCATTCCTAATTTGCACTGATTATAGTTTGTTAATATATTACCCTAATTTAGTGTGCGAGCTTATTGTCGAGAGCGACCTCTGATGTGGGGAAACGCTTCCACAGCACAGAATTTATCGACAAAAGGCTCGAAAATAATTGTACTGACATGACTGCCGCAACAAATCAATTCCTTTATAGCAGTAAGACACTATTAGGTTTGGGCTGCAATCTACGAAATAATAAAGGGAACGCCCGCAATAGACTGAAAATTTATACTTTTACGCTTGACAACATTCTATCCGGCCTGGACAAGGAGAAAATTGTCTGAAAACAGGCATTTATTTGTGATTCCGTGCCTCTCTGGAAGAAAGGGGCAGCTTTTCCTCGTTTTGCTTTCCAACAGGTTAGAAACCACAAAATAATCGCCTTAATATGTAGTTAATTGTCTGAGCACATCTTGAGAAAACTATATTCCCTTATATTCGATGGCACAAGTGACCCACCACACCAGGTAGCATGGTCATTCCGCCCAAACATACAAAACAAAATCAGCATGCAATCCCCGCCATTTTTTCGAGATAAGACCTCCAGAAATAGGGACATCCCGCCTGACATCATTACGTCAAATTTTGGAGGTGGCCAATCAAACGGGCCCAGATTTATTCGGGACTAGCATTTGACAAGGTGGTTTTCATATATTTGAGATTCAATATTATAAAACATTTTAAAATACGTCACAGATCATTTCTGGTCCAGACAGGTGTAATAGCCAATCAATGATCGCCGGGGGTCAAGTTCTGGTAATAATCTTAATAATCTAATAATAATAAAATTCAATGGAGGTTTGTGACCTCCACGGTACCTCCTGTTGTCAGGTATACCCCGACAATACTGTCTACGGTACTTCCTTTTATCAGGTGTACCACGACAATACTGTCTACGGTACCTCATGTTGTCAGGTGTACCCCGACAATACTGTCTACGGTAGCTCCTGTTGACAGAAGTCTCTTATTTACTAAATTAAAAAAGAAAGGGATTACTGGTAAAATATTTCGACTCATTTCAACACTATACAGTGACTTATCATATCGATTAAAATTTAATGATGTCATATCCTCAAATTTTAGAAGTGAAGTGGGTGTCCGACAGGGTTGCTGTCTGTCATCGACACTTTTTAGCATTTTCACGACATCATGCAACTTTTTGACGATGGATGTATGCCTATTAACATAAATGGTCAAATGATATCGCATCTCCTTTTTGCTGATGACCTCCTGTTACTGTCTGAATCGCAGGCAGGACTACAGAGTTGCCTTGACAAACTTCAAGCCTATTGCGACGACAACAAAATGTCCGTCAATATGAATAAAACGAAAGTGGTTGTCTTCAAAAAAGGCCCACAAAATACTAACCAGAAGTGGAATATTTGTACTACTAACATTATTCAAGCAAACGAATATCAGTATTTAGGAGTTGTGTTTTCCAGAACGGGACACTTTCGTCAAAATATGGAACATTTAAGTCGGAAAGCATCACGTGCTTCGTATTCGTTGATTAATAATTTAACTGATAAACACGTACCCATAAAAACAGGATGCCATTTATACCAAACACTAGTTAAACCTGTATTATTGTACGCCTCTGAGGTCTGGGGGGGGGGTTGGGGGGGTTGACGCCCTGCAGTACAAAAACATTGACACCATACCATTTGAGAAAGTTCAAAACAGATTTCATAAGCGGTTGCTTCAGGTCAACAGAGGAACACACAATCGGGGTGTTCGAGCTGAGCTGGGCCTAAACCCTCTCTTTTACGATGTCGCTCTGAGGTCCGTGAAATACCTTAACTACACTGGGCAATATCACGACAGACTGACTTTCCATGCCTTCCAGGAACAATTGTACTAGCTGATAAGATCACTGGCTGGCTGTACAAACTGAAACATTTCCTAAGTGATGAATTAAATATAACCGACATAGATAACATGCATTATTCCTCACTTAAAACATCATTAGATTCATATGTGAATTCATGTTTTGATCTATCGCTTCGTGACCATACGCAATCAAATGGATTCAGGAGTAAGTTGAGAACTTACAGATTGTTCAAATCCAATATTGAGTTTGAACCCTACCTATCATTGTGTAGACAATCTCCAGCTCGACAGTTCTTCTCAAAATTACGTCTCAGCGACCACAGACTAGCAATTGAGACTGGAAGGCATACTAGACCTATTACTCCTGTCGAACAACGGCTAGGCAATACATGTAATATTGTTGAAGATGAAATGCATTTTGTAATGTCCTGCAAAAAATTTGCAGATAGTCGATATGTACTATTTCAGTATGTGGTAAGAGAATATCCGGCTTTCATGAAATTAACAACTGCTGATAAATTTATTTTCATAATGTCATGCCGTGATAGTTCAACAATAATTAGTACAGTGTGTTCAACACTCCTGAAATGGTACAGAAATGATAGCTAGTGACTTCTCTACCAAAGCTATATTCACGTTCACATGTATATAGATAACATATACTTCTGTTTTGCATTTCAGTATTTTACTGTTCTACTGATTTAATTTACTCTTGTGCTCTGCCATATCTGGTGTTCGTACAATAAAATCTTGAATCTTGAATCTTGAATCTTGTTGTCAGATATACCCCGACAGTACTGTGTACGGTACCTCCTGTTTTCAGATATACCCCGACAACACTGTGTACGGTACCTCCTGTTGTCAGATATACCCCGACAGTACTGTCCACGGCAACTCCTGTTGTCAGATGTACCCCGACAATATACGGTACCTCCTGTTGTCAGGCGTACCCCGACAGTACTGTCTACGGTACCTGATGTTGTCAGATATCTACGATACCTCCTGTTGTCAGATATACACCGACAGTACTGTCTACGGTACCTCCTGTTGTCAGATATACCCCGATAGTACTGTCTACGATACCGCATGTTGTCAGATGTACCCCAGCAATAATATCTACGATACCTCCTGTTGTCAGATATACCCCAGCAATAATATCTACGATACCTCCTGTTGTCAGATATACCCCGACAGTACTGTCTACGGTACCTCCTGTTGTCAGATATACCACGAAAGTACTGTCTACGGTACCTCCTGTTGTCAGATATCTACGATACCTCCTGTTGTCAGATATACACCGACAGTACTGTCTACGGTACCTTCTGCTGTCAGATGTACCCCGAAAATACTGCCTACGGTAACTCCTGTTGGCAGGTGTACCACGACAGTACTGTCTACGGTACCTCCTGTTGACAGGTGGACCCCGACAGTTTTGTCTACGGTACCTCCTGTTGTCAGATATACCCCAGCAATAATATCTACGATACCTCCTGTTGTCAGATATACCCCGACAGTACTGTCTACGGTACCTCCTGTTGTCAGATATACCCCGATAGTACTGTCTACGATACCGCATGTTGTCAGATGTACCCCGACAGTACTGTCTACGGTACCTGCTGTTGTCAAATATATACGGACAGTACTGTCTAGGGTACTTCCTGTTATGAGGTGTACCCCGACAGTACTGTCTGCGGTACCTCCTGTTGTCAGGTGAACCCCGACAATACTGTCTACGGTACCTCCTGTTGTCATGTGTACCTCGACAGTACTGTCTACGGTAACTCCTGTTGCCAGATGTACCCCGACAATACTGTTTACGATACCTCCTGTTGTCAGGTGTACCCCGAAATTACTGTCTATGGTACCTCCTGGTGTCAGTTGTACCCCGACAGTACTGTCTGCGGTACCTCCTGTTGTCAGGTGAACCCCGACAATACTGTCCACGGTACCTCCTGTTGTCATGTGTACCTCGACAGTACTGTCTAAGGTAACTCCTGTTGTCAGATGTACCCCGAAAATACTGTTTACGGTACCTCCTGTTGTCAGCTGTACCCCGAAATTACTGTCTACGGTACCTCATGTTGTCAGGTGTACTCCGACAGTACTGTGCATGGTACCTCTTGTTGTCAGATATACCCCGACAGTACTGTCTACGGTACCTCCTGTTGTCAGGTGTACCCCGACAGTACTGTCTACGGTACCTCATGTTGTCAGGTGTACCCGACAGTACTGCCTACGGTACCTCATGTTGTCAGATATACCCCGAAAATACTGTCTACGGTACATCCTGCTATCATATGTACCCCGACAAAACTGTCTACGGTACGTCCTGTTGTCATGTGTACCTCGAGAGTACTGTCTACGGTACCTCATGTTGTCAGATGTACCCCGACATTACTGGCCACGGTACCTCTTGTTGTCAGGTGTACCCCGTCAATACTGTCTACGGTACCACATGTTGTCAGATGTACCCCAACAGTACTGTCCACCATGCCTCCTGCTGTCAGATGGACCCCGACAATGATGTCTACGGTACCTCCTGTTGTCAGGTTTACCTCAACAGTACTGTCTACGGTACCTCCTGTTGTCAGATGTACCCCGACATTACTGTCTGCGGTACCTCTTGCTGACAGATGTACCCCGACAATACTGTCTACTGTACCTCCTGTTGTCAGGTGTAAGCCTACCACGACAATACTGTCTACGGTACCACATGTTGTCAGGTGTACCCCTACAGTACTGTCTACGGTACCTCCTGCTGTCAGATATACCCCGGCAATACTATCTACGGTAACTCCTGTTGGGAGGTATACCTCGAAAATACTGTCTACGATGATTCCTGTTGCTAGGTGTACCCGTCAATATTGTGTACGATACCTGCAGTTCTCCGATGTACGCCGACGATATCGTATACGGTACTTCCTCCTGTCAAGTTTTCCTGTCAATACTTTGAACGGTACCTCCTACCGTCAGGTTTATCTCGTCAGTGCTGCCTACGGTGCCTCCCCCTGTCAAGTGTACCCCAACAACACTGTCAATGGTACCTTCTCTTGTCAAGTGTATCCCGGCAATACTATCTACGGCACCTATCTCTGTTGAAGATAGCGAGATCTGCATTCAGGAAATTTGCTGAGCACAGTTAATTCTACCTGACCTTGGTGATTCGAGATGCACCTCAGCCGGGGGAGGGGGGTTGGGGTGGACAGGGGGTGGTAGAGGACGATGGTACCGCCGCCAACCCTCCAAATGCTAAAAAAAAAATTCCAAGATGGCTGCTCTGATGACGCCACAGTGAGGTTGTTTTCTATCAAGGCCATCTACGGTCGATTTGTTTCTCATTTTATTTATGCAATTCGTTCTTAAAATATGTATGATTAATTAGTAAATAATCATCTGATGGGGAATAAAATAATTTGGCCCAATTTTACCAAGTTACATGCCTTAAAACCGGACGATATCGCCTGATGCATTGTTGTCACTATAAAACTCCACTGAATCAAGAAAAAATTATATGAGGTAACAGAATTGTCCATTGAAGAGGCTGCGAGACCCCGCATATTATCCCATATTCGAATATAACAGATCTATTCCAAAATAAACATCAATTAGCACAACTGAGTGAATCACGCGGATCTGAACAAGATAATAAATGTCGTTTTTAGTGAATAAATTTTGATTTATTCATCATAACACACGCATATTACATGCGTATATGGGATAATATGCGGGGTCTCGAAGCCTCTTCAACATAACACTCCAAATTCTGTATGCGTATATTGTGTTACATGTCGTCACAGCGATTTTCCAATGAAAGTGTGCATGGTTTGATTTTGAATAGAGAACAAAACATATCCAATTATGCTTACTAGATAGACAACAATTTGTTTGTTTTTAAAATCATCCTATACGGATATATATCTCCATGGTCGCCGATGTGGATATATATCTCCATAGTCGCCGATGTGGATATATATCTCCATGGTCACCTTTGCGGATAAAAATCTCTGTAGGCGCCGATGTGGATATGTATCTCCTTGGTCGTCAAAAATGACCTTTTTTACCCCTATTTTACCTCCAGTTCTATCTAACCTGCTAAATATTACATGTTGAGTGGCAATTGATAAACAAAATTGCGAAAGGTTGTCGGTTCACAACGGGCAAATAAATTATGATGTTGTACATTGTGACCTACCAACATTGCAATCTATCAACTTCACCATTGTTTATTGAAAGTAATTAAGCAGTTCACATTAATCGTTGTAATTACCATCCTTGCTTTTGTTTCTACACTCGGAATACAGTGAGTCCCAAACATAACCTACGCACAGGGGCTCGTTACCTTTATTAATTGGTTAAATAGGTTGATTACAGGGGTGTCGAGGTAGGGCCCCATTTATTCCCTACCTCGCCCCCCCCCCGTAATCAACCTAATTAATCAATTGACAACGGTAACGAGCCCCTGTGAACCTGTGCTGCTTTTAAGAGAAAGGAATACTTAGAGTGGGATTATAAGGAATGAGAGTACATACATGTAGCTGTAAGCAGAAACACTGATGCAAGTCTGTGGATGTTATCTCTAGGCAATATACATAAACAAAACTTTAATTTCAACTCTCAAGACTGACATACATGTATACTACCGAGTCCTTTCGATCCTGTATTAGATTGCAGTGGAATCACACGGTTCTACAGTAACCTATTGCATGCATGTTCCTTGAACTGAGTCATTTCCTAGTGTAAACACAAAACATCTGACCAAACTTGTCACCAAATACGATAAAGCGCCGGGTGCAAAGTTGTGCTGTGTATTTCCCTGGACTGATATACAAATAGGGGAGATATTTAGTCATTTAGTTCAGTATAATAGTGGAATCTGCTGCAAGGATAAAGTTTAGCTCGACTGGCCTGTGCTGGCTCACACTGACAAGCTTTTCGAACAACGGATTAACACGGTATACCAAATAATAGTTGCAAACGACGGAGCAAGTTCTCGCAGCGTTCGTTCGATTCTGTTACAGAACAACACACACAATGTAAGTATTTAGCCGTGTTCTAATTCTAATTCTAATTCCTCAAAATTAAGCGGTCTCGGTCTAGATCCAACGAAGCTAAATAATTACTGTTTTTCAAAGAATTTGCTCTAATTTGCTCAAACTGTGTGTCTTTGTCATCACTGATAAGGTGGATTAAATTTCGCTAAAGTGAAAACGAATTAGATCAGGATGAGTTGTCCGATTATTTCACTATTTGGGATAGCTAAAGTTTAACATAGCGTCTGGTATCTTAACGCGATGGAGCAGACATATGCACCAAGATGTATCAAACACATCTGTTCCCACTGGCGCTTACCGCAATGTTCCACCTTCTACAAATCGGCTGAACTTCATGCTCTCCATGCAAGAATACCACCGCATAACCTCGATAATATTTCGTAGTCTTAACTCAAACAGTAAAAGCGGATTTCTCGGTTGGTGTTTTGATAAGGGCTTCACAGGCACGGCAGTAGTATAGTCTAAGCATATTCACGCTTATTGACCTGGCGTAAGAATCGGGCGTAGAGGTCAAGGGCATTATAGTATCGGCAACAACCGGCAAAGGTGTGCGCCGTCTCAAAAAGGACGCCGTCTCATGTGGAGGTTATGTGGAGGTCACGGGATGGTCAAGTGCATGGGGCATGTATTCCTCCGCGGTGATGTGTTCTGGCGGTGATGCGGTCTGCCTCCGCGGACAGAAAGTAGTCCCACGGATACCCCTAAATAACAGTCTTATATTGAAATACTACTTATCAAGTGCACTATAGTTCCGGCTACCCCTGGCGATGTATTCCTCCGTGGTGATGCGGTTTGGCGGTGATGCGGTCTGCCTCCCCGGACAGAAAGTAGTCCCCAGACTTCAAATACGCTGCATGGACCGATTGGGTCGAGTGAGCTGTCAAAGTAAAGCGCTCCTCCAGGGCGATCCAGTCATGGGTGGGTGTATGTAAAATTAGGATTTGTCCCGAAAATATAAAAAGCGGAACACGGACTTTATCTCTACAATAGGGGAAAATCCTATCAACCCTGTCCCAAAGGCTAATATCGGTAGTAAAAAAATGACACAGGGGGAGGTATGCGCAGGAGTGTTCTGCGCAAGTATGACGTCACTTCCGGTCTGCGTGAATCGGGCGTGACCTGGGTATGTCTGACTGTATGGAATGCGTGTACTGACTTGTATCTGGGGTTTTTCCATCACGTGGAGGGGACGTGATCACTATAGTTCAAGGTCATTTGAATGATAGGAATGCATGTACTGACCTGTTCAGTCATCCGGGGACTTGTACATGTAGTGTATTCATCCGGATCGGTCTGCGTGAATCGGGCGTGACCTGGGTATGTCTGACTGTATGGAATGATAGGAATGCATGTACTGACTTGTATCTAGGTTTTTTTTCCATCGTGGTGAGGTCACGTGATCACTATAGTTCAAGGTCATTTTGAATGATATGAATGCATGTACTGACCTGTTCATTCATCCATCATGGGATAGAGTGTATTCAGAGGTCAGAGGTCAAAGAGGCTCAATATGCGCTTTATGGCAAGTATTCCTCCGCGGTGATGTGGTCTGGTGGTGATGCAGTCTGCCTCCGCGGACCGAAAGTAGTCCCCAGACTTCAAATACGCTGCATGGACCGATTGGGTCGAGTGAGGTGTCAAAATGAAGCGCTCTTCGAGGGCGATCCAGTCATGAGTGGGTGCATGTAAAATTAGGATTTATAAAAAGCGGAACACGGACTTTAACCCTACAATGGTGGAAAACCCCAATCAGCCTTATCTCAAAGGGCTTATATCGGTTCCGTGGCTTGCTGCGGCCTGCTGCGAGAGGTAGGGTGGGGGGATGGGTGTATGTAAATTCAGGATTTGTCCCCGAAAATATAAAAAACGGAACACGGACTTTACCCCTAAAATAGGGGAAAACTCCTATCAACCACGTCTAGTGGGGCTTATCGGAGCCTGCCGACACAGGTAGGATGGGGGAGTGGGTGCATGTAAATTGAACAGTTGTCCCGAAAATATAAAAAGCGGAACACGGACTTTACCCCTACAATAGGGGAAAACTCCTATCAACCTTGTCCAAAAGGGCTAATATCGGTCCCTGGCTTATCGGAGCCTGCTGAAAGAGGTAGGGTGGGGGAGTGGGTGCATGTAAATTGAGGATTTGTCCCGAAATATAAAAAGCGGAACACGGACTGTACCCCTACAATAGAGGAAAACTCCTACCAACCACGTCTGAGAGAGGTAGGGTTGGGGAGTGGATGCATATAAATTGAGGATTTGTCCTGAAATATAAAAAGCGGAACACGGACTTTACCCCTACAGTAGGGGAAAACTCCTCTCAACCACGTCTAGTGGGGCTTATCGAAGCCTGCCGACAGGGGTAGGGTGGGGGAGTGGGTATATGTAAATTTAGAATTTGCCCCGAAAATATGAAGAACGGAACACGGACTTTACCCCTAAAATAGGGGAAACCCCTATCAACCAAGTCTAGAGGGGCATACAGTACGCCCACTTTCCAGTTACCCTATCCTACTGGTAGGATAGCAGTAGGATAGCTGGAGGATAGCTGTACCATCCACGTATCATGGCCGGACCCTCCACGGATGATGGCTGGATGATGGCCGGATCCTCCGTGGATGATGGCCGGATCATCCGTGGATGATGGCTGGATCATCCACGGATGATGGTCGGACCATCCACGGATTATGGTCGGATCCTCCACGTATGGTTTGGGCCGTGAACTGACGTGCCTGCACTATACTGAGTTTCACTGATAGATAATCATATGTTTTCGACGAGTTATAATCGCATATAATGCGGGATTATTTCTGATCGATGAAAATAATCTGGAAGAAAGGGGGTTTACGGTATATTCATTGAAAAGTATAAATTCATCTGTTTATGAAGTGGATGCGTATATTTATGCGTATATTTATGTTCTTGTATTTGTCAATGGCTCACAATGTGCGGAGAAAAATATCGACACTCCGTATCGTACTACCCGTAATTTGCATCTTTTATTGTAACGGTTGTCCTCTACTTCTACTTCAGTCTATTATCTTGATTATTCTCGCAAATATGTATTAGTTTAGCACAGGGTAATGCAATAAATTTGATCTGCGATTGGCGTTTTCCGATCGCGAAGAAAATGTTCTTGTGTGTGTGTATATATATATATATGCTCTCAGCGAGGTCCGCGCTATACTCTTCGCACATGTGCGTATATTTCGTCATATCTCTCTTTTCGTATAGGGCCTACATTTTCTCTTTGGAAAACGTATGTACTCAATCTCAAAAGAGTATATTTCCAACTTTAAAATGACTACATAATAAGCTAATAGTTCGGGCAAAATAGTACGCCCATAATAAATTTAAGTAATATTTATTTGATCAGACTAATTTTCTAATAAAATTTACTTTGTGAATGTATGGTTTCTATTCGCAACTTTACTTTTATTCACATCTGGAGATTTTTTTGCTATTGTATCTTCATAATCTTTGATTAATTCTGTCAATGTCAGAGAAAAGGGAACCCTTGGTAAGTAACGCTGTTGAAATAGTATATTGTGTCCACCTTCGCATGCAAAATTATTTTCGCCACTTGCCATTCTGGTTGATTTATTTATTTAATTGTTCAGTTGAATTTCAACTTTCACAGAAACTGTTTTGTTCCATCAAACCACCTTTTGTCTGCGTATGTTCACCAGTCTATTATGTTGTTAGTACGTTGATTGAACTCTGTGTCACTTCCGACTTCGATGTGTCACTTCTGACTTCGATGCTCATAAACAAGATGCTTTATTTATCCATATACAAATTTCTGAATCAATTCATAAATTTACAAGCACTATATATATATTTTAAAACAAATAAAAATAGATAATTTGAAATATATATAGCGGAGATTATTGTACAGTTTCGTATAAATCTATTTCAGTAATTGACTTTATCAGAAAGATAATAGTAATCCATTGATTATGGTTTTATAATAGTAGATCCCATTTTATTGTTTTCGGTTTTTTATTTTATTTTATTCCAATTACGCATACTTACCACTTTCTAATATACTCATCGTCACGCTAGTCCAATGCATTATTTCTATAGTAAAGTTGACTTTCTTTCGGGGGGGGGGGGGGGGGTGTTTCGTAACCGAGAGCTTGATAATACTAGTAGCCAGATAAATCATGCGATTATCTACTGAAAGTTATCGATCTTCACTTTTGAAGTGACGATGATATAATCACAACTCAAATATAGAATATTATATCACAATGACTTCCATTTTCGGAGTTACTTTTATTTTACTTTTGATACTGATCCCTTAATGATACCCTGAAACCAGTGGATGTAATACGCCTCATCTATATGTCTTCGCTGGTATATTGCATGGTACAGCTAACGCAAATATAGATGTACGGTCTGCAAGGTTAATTAGGTAGTCTACAGACTTTTGATTTTGAAATCAGAGGCCATTTTCCCTTCTCTAAAGTTCTAAAAAAAAAAAGATTTTGAGTTTAATTTTGGAGATTGGATTGTTGGGGTGCCTTCCCTTCTTGATTCATAAAGAACATATGCATGCAAACATGTTTTCGGGCAGCTTCCCATACGGTTAAAGAATGTATACGACAGTATATTCAATTGCCCCGAACATCTTGACAAGAATATATAATATATGAGAAACCAAATAATTAATTACTCAGAAGGTAGTCTCCTTAACAAAATGCATTCAGCCTAAACGATTCTTTTGTGAATAGGATTTCGCCATAACATGCAAACGATGCGGACGACCGCTGGTTAGAAACGATTCGATTTAACAGCTTGCGTAAAGAAAAGAGATACCAATGGTAGTACGAAATAAGACAGAAATAATGTGGAATTCTACTTTTATCTCCATCATTATACATCCCCAGGTTTGTTGGCTAATGGTTCTATATAGAACCCTCAAAATATGGTTCTATATAGAACCCTCGAAATATGGTTCTGTATAGAACCCTCAAAATATGGTTCTATATAGAACCCTCAAGAAATGGTTCTATATAGAACCCTCAAAAAATGGTTCTATATGGAACCATTTCAAGATGGTTCTACACAGAACCCTCTCATGAAGGTTCTGTGGGACCATGTGAAGGGTTCTATGTAGAACCATTTTTAAGGGTTTCAGGTCGATCCATTAAATGTTCCCAACAGAGCTAGGAGTTTTATGTGGATGTTATATAACACTAATTGTTCTATACAAAAGTTTCTGCATAGACATCTTTTTCATGAAGGAAATTCGTAGCTGTAGGATTTACAACTGGTATGATAATGGACTAAACTAAGAACATGCACAGGTAAAAACATGAGAAGACCTGCAGTCAGGTTTGTAAAGATCACTTCATTTATTAAAACAACAGCCAGAATATCTTGAACATATGGTCATAAGCACCGAAAACTTCATGTTCGACAGCAAATGCGATGAACATCATGCCACTTCAATATTATGACAAAACTCGAAAGATACTATTGCACTATACTATGGGGAGATTCATACATGAAACACACATCAGCCCCCACAACTAGGATTCCTGCGGAGGCAAAAATTCCTGTGGCATTGGAATATTCCCCATTTAACACAATGTTAAAGATAGTGCCACGGCACTGTAGCTCATCTGGCTGTAACTGGCAAAAGTAGCTGTAAGAATTTTTTACTAAAGAACTGCAATAGATGAGTTTCTAATTGTGTTGTCCCCCCTTGAACACTGAATGATCCATGATTTCATAACAAAGTTTCAGGGGAAATTCAAGATGCGGCCATATTGGATTTTCGACATGGACCAAAAAAGGTATCTTGCACAACCGGACCACAAGGTAAACCTGTGTACCCATTTTGACAGATCCATGCAGTAATTTCCTGAGAATTCACGATAACAAAATTCCATGGGAAAATTCAAGATGGCCGCCTGGTGGTCATATTGGATTTTCAAATTGGACCAGAAAATTTATCTTGCACAACTAGACTCCAAGGGGAACCTGTGTATCAAATTTGAGAAAGATCAAGGCAGTAGTTCCTGAGAAATCGTGATAACAAAGTTTCAAGGGAAAATCCAAGATGGCTGCCTGGTGGCAATATTGGACTTTCGAATCAAATCACAAAAGGTATCTCGCACAACTAGACCCCAAGGTGAACCTGTGTACCAAATTTGAGAAAGATCCATGCAGTACTTCAAGAGAAATAGCAATAACAATGTTTCATGGGGAAATTCAAGATGGCCGCCTGGTGGCCATATTGGATTTTTAAATCAGACCACAAAAGGTATCTTGCACAACTAGACCCAAAGGAACCTGTGTACCAAATTTGAGAAAGATCAAGGCAGTGGTTCCTGAGAAATTGTGATAACAAAATTTCATGGGGAAATCCAAGATGGCCACCTAGTGGCCATATTGGATTTTCATATTGGACCGAAAAGGTATCATGTACAAGTAGACCCCAAGGGGAACCTGTGTACCAAATTTGAGAAAGATTCATGCAGTACTTCCTGAGAAATCATGATAACAATGTTTCATGGGGAAATCCAAGATGGCCGCCTGGTGGCCATATTGGATTTTTGAATAGAAGCAAAAAAGGTATCTTGTACAACTAGATCACAAGGGGAACCTGTCTACCAAATTTGAGAAAGATCCATTCAGTAGTTCCTGAGAAATCGCGATAACAATGTTTCATGGGAAAATCCAAGATGGCCACCTGGTGGCCATATTGGATTTTTGAATCGAAGCAAAAAAGGTATCTAGTACAACTAGATCCCAAGGGGAACCTGTCTACCAAATTTGAGAAAGATCCATTCAGTAGTTCCTGAGAGATCACGATAACAATGTTTCATGGGGAAATCCAAGATGGCCACCTGGTGGCCATATTGGATTTTTGAATCGAAGCAAAAAAGGTATCTTGTATAACTAGATCCCAAGGGGAACCTGTCTACCAAATTTGAGAAAGATCCATGAAGTAGTTACCGAAAAATAATGACGACAAGATTTCACTGGCAAATTCAAGATGGCCGCCATGGCAGCCATATTTAAAATCATAACGACACCGCATGAACAAATTCTGGTGTACTCATTGGTGGGAACATGCATGCCAAGTTTCAGCTTAATCGGTCAAGCGGTTTCAGAGAAGACGATGTTTACACACGACGGACGATGGACGACGGACAGTCAGGCCATGACATTAGCCCAGATGAGCTAAAAAGTGCTAAGACAAAGTTACCGGTACTTTTGTTACGACATTGGCCTCAGCATTGCCGATTGTTGTGGCTAATTGAGGGAGCTGTACATGATAGGTAATATTCCCACCATCGACATAAAGACACTTTTGAACATAAAATAGTATGTGACATTCCCAATCATTCAGTATGTCATATCCCCATCATACACTAACAGTACACGATATCCCCATCATTCAGTGGGCGATATCCCCATCATTCACTAACAGTATGCGATATCACCATCATTCAGTATGCGATATCCCCTCATACACTAACAGTACGCAATATCACCATCATTCAGTAGGCGATATCCCCATCATACACTAACAGTACACGATATTCCCATCATTGAGTAGGTGATATCCCCATCATACACCAACAGTACACGATATCACCATCATTCAGTAGGTGATATCCCCATCATATACTAACAGTATGCGATATCCCCGTCATTCAGTTGGAGATATCCCCATCGTACACTAACAGTACGAGATGTAACAGTACGAGATATCTCCATTATACACTAACAGTACGCGATATTCCCATCATACACTAACAGTATGTGATATCACAATCATTCAGTAGGCGATATCCCCACCATTCAGTGCGAGATATCCCCATCATACACCTGTGGCATCTTTGGCTTTGACTCGGTGTCAAGACGACATCAGAACAACCATCTCTAAGTTGGTGTTAAACCCCTAAATAGATACAAGATTAATAATTAACCAATCATGCTCCACCGTGACAATGCCCCCCCCCCCACCCATATGATTAATATGACTGGAACAGTCATTCATTGGACAAATAGATATACTCAGGAACACAGACGTTATGGATTATATCAATTTCTTTAATTCTTGTGAGCGACGTTTCAATGGAGATACTAGCATTATTGTCAAGCATTTTTGGCAATTCATCATTAGCTTAACAAAAATGCTAGTATCTGCATTAAACATCGATCATAAGAATTAAAGAAGTTGATATCCATAACATATGTGTTCCTCAGTGTATCCTCAGACTTCTAAATGCCACTTAAACAACAATTAGATATATCTTGGTCCAATCGGCCCCCTGGAGGTGCAGTCTGTCGGAGATGGCTCTATTCCCATCTCCTACCGACAACCACACCACTAAGAGGACCGAGAATCCACCCTGGTGAGCCAGATCTCCGAGGTGAGTGGACCGCAACCTCTCCAGTCCCCTGCTCGATGATCTGCACACTAGGGTGAGGGTGATGAGAGAGTCAATAAATACACACATTAATAACAAATGTCTACTTTAGTATAATATTGGAATGATTCTTGCATGTGTCCGAGATAAAAGAATCCTTCAATAATCTAATCATGAACCGAACAAGACGATTTGACTAGTCCATGCCAGCAGTGAGACAAATACATGATGAAGCCGACAGATGTAATGAAAGTTTTCACAAAATCTGAATAATCCTCAGACGAGGTTCGTCATACACAGACTGAGTCATATACTCTCTTCAGAGTGACTGGAACAGAGAGATTTAGATTTAGTTTGAAAACAAACCGCTCCAAAAAAAGAAGGGTTTTCTTCAGTCCAGAGGGATATTCTACACCAAAGAGATAGTAAAATGTGAATATTGCACCAAGGGCAAAAGAAATGTCCACACTGGTATCATCCTGGAGAATCTGCATGCTGTCCATGTGTGGCAGTATCCTCTCCGCCTTCAAAGGATTTCCTTCGGCACAGTTGTGAATCGACATGACCGGGGTTGGAATTTCTGGCATCTGAAAAGGGAATTTAATAAAAAATCAGGATATACTGTATTATGGTAGATTTTACATCTCTTATGTTAAGGGAACTTTTGAAGGATTTGCAGTCTTAACAATATATTGTGGAAATAGCCATTATTAGGTAGGTCACAAGTTCAAATTTGGGAAGATGATTGGATTTTTAGTGTCCATTTTCAAAGCAATACTTGAAATGCCCCATGGCACTATTACATAATGCGAACACTCAACAGATGCACTGTTAAGAAGGGGTCATCTAAGGGATGTTACAGAAAAAAATAACACTTGGGACAGGGGAGGGGATTATTCAGTTCGATGGTATATGTGTGTCTAGTCATTTAACATTAGGGAGATAGGATAAATGGTATATGGGTGTTGGGGTCAGAAAAAGTTGTCTTCCCCGCACAGCCCAAAACTCTTAAAGGTGAAATGCAAAGGTTTTTAGATTCTCATTTCTATATTTTATATTGGTTGAACAATGACAGACCGATATTTCTATCTACTTTGCTTGGTTTATTGTGAAGTAGTTTTCTGTTAAGCGTTTAACTAGTTTGTACCTGAAGCCCAGCTGAATTCTGATTTGCAAACCGTCATCGCTTATCTTTCCTTGATTGTGACGTCACATCAGACCAGCCTCCCGAAGGCTCAATGTTACAAGTATTGACGTCCAGCCAGGTGGTCTGATGTGACGTCACAAACCAGCGTCAAACAAGGGCAGATAAGCGATGTGGATTTCATTCTAAAACTGGCGGGATTTGAGATACCAATATTGAAGCACTTTTCTAAAGCTACTAGGAAACAAAAAAACTTCAAATAAAACCAAACGAAGTAAATAGACTGATAGTTACAACATTAGCTAACCCATGGGGAGCATAAAAAGAAAAATATGAAAACCTTTACATTTCACCTTTAAGACTTTCTAATGCCAATACAAAATGGAATCAACCAGCATGGTCAGCTTTCACATATATTCAGAACCATGAAGGTTACACAAACAATTCCAGTGTTCAATTCAACTGCAATTCAAGACCATGAGGGGTGAAGATGAAACATTGATGCATTTTCATACTGAATTCAAAAATGTAAGGGATGGTTAACCAGCTGCAAATGCCTTTCCTCATTAATATGCAAACAATTTCTAAAATATTGAATTCATTTAGCTTTCTTTCCATCAGAGATCTTTTTCTGCATGGAAGGGGCAATCTCTCTACTTCCATCTATGCTATTTAGTCTACCCAAATGAGCAACTGATAAATGGTCAGGTCTATTACTCCATTAGTCTATACTCACTTAGTCAATAATGAACATCAGGGTATCGTCTTCTCGAAATAAGGATGGCAGCAGCGGAATGGCAGCCCCCAACTGCAATCCTGCATACAAGTAAAGTATAGACTACATGTATTCAACCTAGTCAACAGGAAGATCATGTATTTGCATAACAATGATTGACAAGACAAAAACAAAACTCTGCCCTACAATAGTCCAGTCCTAACAAATGAGTATGAATACACAATAATTTCATACTGAGATTTGGTTACCCATACTCTTCTACTCAAGTAGAAACTCCATATCCACATGCTATTGTACTAAGCCTACATTTATGTTGGCCAACTATCAGGTCATTCTTTCATGCAAGTGTCAGAAAACAAAGGCGATAAACATAGTTTCTGGGTACAACAATGAGTCTTGACTGGTGCATTTTCAGTAACACAAAGGCCTGACCAATAGATGCTTATATGACAGACAGGCCAGAAGATATCATGCAGAAGTACATGCACTTGTAAATCACCTTTCTTTTCGTACTCATCCAGGCAGTCAGTGATGGCCTGTGTGCACTGCTGCTTCAGTTTGCATTTTGGTGCCCTCTCCACTAATTGACTATTTTGGAGGCCATTCACTTTAATCTTGTAACAACCATTTTATCCACATCTACTTGAAGGTATGTCTGCATATCTGATAAGAGCTGGAAAGTAAAGATAATTCACTCCAGTTATCCTCAAGTAAGATATCTTGGCTTGAGAATCTAATTGATTAAATGGAATGTAAATTGCAAGGCAATGCCATTGATTTATAGTTCAATAATTGGGACAAGAGATCCACTTGTAAAATCCAGGACAGACTGCATGCAATTTTTAATATATAATCGTATACTCTTGTCATCAATCTGAAAGGACTGGAACACTCCACTAAATACTATGCGGAAGAATTATGACTAGAAGTAATTTGGATGCAATGCAATGAAAAATTCTGGCATGAACTAAAGTGCATTTTGACAATCATGGGGGGGAATAATGCAAGAATGAATCACTCTTCCTAAACAAAGCTGCACCAAGTGCAGGTAGGTAAATAAGGAAAGTATCAAGCGGATAAATTCAATCAGGAATGTGTCAAGCCTCAAATGATTACTATTGCTTTCCAGACCAATTTGTTTTGATTTTTCTTCCACACCAATACTGTAAGGACAGATCAAATTCAAGGGAAATAACCCTTGCCTTGAAAAGAAAACTGACAGATTTGTGGAAAAAAGGTTGGTTTATTTGTCCAACTTGACTCAAGCTACATTTTGCTCTAGATTATTTGAAGTTTCAAGAACTAAAACATGAGACAAATGAGGGACATTAACAGATACTGACAGGGATTCAATGTTCACTAACCAATTTGGGAATTTTCAAACATGGGAATTCCTCCAGCACTTCTCTCGTCGTTTTCTCCAAAAGGAACTTTTTCCTGTGAAAGACAGTCCTCTTCATTTTATCCTCCAGAATATCCAGGTTAGGCCTAGCCTTTCCCACTCCTGCCTGGATCATTCTGATATGGTTGGCTAGGGTCCTTTCATCTTCTCCAACATCTCCATCATCTTCTGGTACCTGAATATATACATGTAGTTCTATCACAGGGGTCAGGTAATTTAACAGGTAATTTGACAGGTAATTTTTGAAAGAGACAGGTAGAGAAATAATGTACAGGTTTTCAGTTTAACAGGTAACCAATAATTGTTTTGTGGAGTTCAAAATATATCTTTGACAAAATTCATTCAAATCAACTAATTAGTTCATGAAAACAAAGCGTCAAAGTGCAAAGCCATATTGTGTGTATTTGGGCCACTACGCATGCGCAGTTACACAATATGGTGTCTACCGTAATATGGGCCCAAATACACACAATATGGCGTCTACCGTAATAAGGTCAGGGTCGATGTGAAAATGGTTCGTGTACAGCTAATCACCAGCACCGGAAACTTTAATTAAAGCGACAAGCGTGGAAAAGAAGGAATCAGCTTCCCGAAAGTAACAGGTAAGGAGCATCAAAATGAACTATTATATGGTACGGGTTATACCACACGGAGATCCATACATGTCGTCTGTGACTATCAACCGAAGGCGTTCTTGACAGGAACAGTTGTGGCTAGAGCTGGCCAGTGATATGCTAATACGGTACCCTACACATACTTTTTGCAGGAGGCTGTATTTATTAATTATCATCATAATTATTAACTCACCAGCCCCAAGCTCATGTGAGACATTGATATAATTCAGCAACTACAAATGAAGTGGCGGAATTCCTATAGGCTATTACCGAAGAAAGGGGGACTGATCAATTCCCTATAGGCTATTACCGAAGAAAGGGGGACTGATCCACAGTTGCCTGGCCTGTGGGATATTGGATGGTTGATGTCTACGTATAAATTTTTTCAATAATTTAGGAAATTTAATAAATATATATATATTTTTTTTTAATCTTTTTTTTTTTTTTTTAAATATTCTTTCTAAGTGTATGTCTCTTTCATCTTTGGCTCAATTAAAGTAAATGTCGAGCCGAGTTACTACAGTTTTTAATTATCTACTGTACCATACCCTGTCCTCTATGACATAGAATAAAAGAGAAGTTGGGAATAGAACCGCTCAACACGGTCATTTCAAAACATTCTCAAAATAGAACGAAAGCCTACCTTTCCAAATGCCATCCGTTTTTTACTTCCCAAGTGGACCAACCTTCGGAATATATGTGCTTTGAATTATCTAAACCTCGAAATTCATTCTTTGCGCCAAAACATGGCTTTTCAAACTTTTAGCCAGCTCTCCGGCCAAAAACACTTCTGGCAGAATTTTAAGGACCGGGCTATACAATATTGTCAGCGACGATTGGTCGAAATTATCCCCAAAGTCAGGGGCAGATAATCCAGTGGGCGGGAGATGACCTTTGGGGATAATTTCGACCAATTGTCGCTGATAATATTGTAAAGCCTGGTCCTTAAAATTCTGACGGAAGTGTTTTTGGCTGAAGAGCTGGCTAAAAGTTTGAAAGCCGTGTTTTGGCACGAAGAATGAATTTCTCTCCTCAAGGAAAGGTTTAGATATTCAAGGCGTATATATTCCGAAGGTTGGTCCACTTGGGAAGTAATAAACGGATGGCATTTGGAAAAATAGGCTTTCACTCTTTCTTGAGAATGTTTTGAAATGACTGTGTTGAGTGATTCTATTTCCAACTTCTTTTTTATTCTATGTCATAGACATGATAGAGGAGAGGGTATGGTAGATAATTAAAAACTGTAGTAGGCCTACATGTAACTCGGCTTGACATAGGGAATGACTTTAAAGATGTAATCAGCCTCAAAATGGATGGATTTTGTATACTCTCCCCTATGGGCTTTTTTTTTCAGCAGGGAAGATTACCAGAGCATCATATGTATTATATTTGATGATGGTGGGATCGCCATATACAATGAATGCAAGAATATCTTGTCAGAGAAATTTGAAACTCTGCCCGCTTCGACGGGTTTTCTGTTTCGCCATTGAGTGTGTGTTGTACGCAGAGAGGAAAATGACGTGACGTATGAGTGACGAAGCGACGCTCAAGAATTTGAATGCTGCACAGCTGCAGCCATGGGATAACGTCATGGCTCGTGCCTACGGTTCGGTAATGTCGCATAGCATACGTTGGTAGAATGCACCACACGTGTATACGCTTGTTGACACGGCCTTGCCACAGGGAATTCGTATCAATTGGATTGCATATACATATATATACCCATCTCACAACACATAAATATCAAGGGACGCAAACTTGAAATGCACTTTTCCGCCAGAAATTACCGGATTTCAGAGGCTCGATTGAGAACAAATAAACGCAATTTACTCAAACCTGGCGGTGTTCAGGTTTTCTGTTACACTTCATAGCACAAATCCCGGCTCGTATATGGCGCTGCGGTGCATAGTTTTTGTAAAATCCTCTCTCAAATCAGCGGTTAAATTCCCCCGCTTCGAGCATCTTCACGGACGTTGAATGACTGCCGTAGCCTCGAATCCGAAATCCTAACAATTATGTCACGCACAACGAACAACGCTGATCGGCTATCTTGGATTGACGGACACGTTTCACAGTTTTGAATTTCGCGCACTGTCCACTGCAATAGTGCATAGACTCTATAATAATAATAAAAACTTTATTATAGAGTCTCTGAATAGTGTAAACAGTCAATCAGCGTTGTTCGTGGTGCGTGACGTAATTGTTACGATCTCGGGTTCGAGGCTACGGCAGTCCCTCTTGCATATGGCTCCAATTTCAACGTCCGTGAAGACGCTCGAAGCGGGAAAATTTAACCGTTGATTTGAGAGAGGATTTTACAAGCACACTATATATGCAATATAATGACAGAAAACCTGAACACCGCCAGGTATGAGTAAATTGCGTTTATTTGTTCTCAATCGACAGTCCTTGTCTTTTGTAAAAAGATGGTGAGCTAAAAAAAGTGTACCTAAATTAACCGAGGAGAGCTAATACGAGAGCTGAAAATCGCTCACCCAAATTTCGTGAGGGGAGTGATTTTGTTTTAATTGTTTAACCTACCATATTATATTTTTGATTAAATTATTTTATTTTTCAATTTATTTTCAAACGAAAAATTTATGAAAATAAATTATTCTATTTCAATTTAAACAAGTCAATATCAAAAGTGATGAAGATTTCAACAGTCACCAGTGGGTAGTACGTACCAAAAGATTGAGCAAGCTCACTCTGCATATAATACTCGTCGGAACCAATCATGCGCGAAGAGCAGTGTCTGTGGAGGTTCTCGAAAATAATCGGCCGATAAGAATGGTTGGCGAATGATCAGACGAGTCCCAGTTCAATATTGCCCAAGAGTATTGACATCCTACTGACTACAGGCTCTGTGTGCTGATAATGATGTGTAAATCATCTACCTTTCTTAGAAAACTTCGTCAACTGCTTCAACTTGTTCAAGGAAGATTTGCTGCAGTTACCGCCATTGTTTTCAGCTCTCCGCGCACGTGGCAAATATTGCACGATTCCATGCTAGGAATAGCCTGTGCAAGAGACTGCCGATTGTCAAACAAGCGAAGAAATTATGGCCGCGCTGGAATTGACGGCGATCGTTTGCTGATTAAAATTTATTAAAGGCATTTCAGTTTATTCTCACAGTGATTTTCAGTGTGGAAGAGTTCGCAAAATTAACACCAACTGTCCGTACATTTAATAATAAGGCCGTTAGCAGATACAGCCTACTTATTTCTATATTTAATCTGCTGAATCTAGGTGCGCGAAAAACAGTGTACCTTGGATATGATTTAGGTGAGCGATGGTGCGCGAGAGCGATCGCTCACCTCCAAACGCAAGGACTGAATCGAGCCTCTGAAATCCGGTAATTTCTGGCGGAAAAGTGCATTTCAAGTTTGCGTCCCTTGATATTTATGTGTCGTGAGATGGGTATGTATATGCAATCCAATTGATACGAATTCGCTGTGGGCCTTGCAGGCCCTAAAATTTGGGGCGAACGATCGTTCAGTTCGCCTAGCGGTTACCCAAAATGAAAGACGCATAACCGAATATTCGTTCGCCTAAATTATGGCCCAAACTCTGTGTCACGATGACATAATTTAATAATAATTTCCTGTTCTAACCTGAAAATCATTTCCGATCGAAGCATGGGCTGTACTTACGAGCGATTCGATGTTAACTTCACACACAAGAGCCCCAGTCGAGGGGAGATAATTGAACCCGAAACCCATGTGCGTTTTCATACACTCTCTGATACTTAGATAATATACAGCCCAGGTGTATATACCGCTGTGTGGGATTATATGAACAATGAACAGGGTAAAAGTTTCTCAACTTCCTCTCACCTGACTGCGCGTTGTGTCCTGGTTATGGGGCCCTAACCAAGACGCAATACCATAAGTGTACGGCCCGGAACCTGCATGATGCCGACAGACGAAAACGAAAGTGAATGACGGATAAACTTTACGTTCAACTGTTCAAGATTAAAACGTGTATATGGGAATTTAATTTGAGATAATATTTTAGAAATAGAGGTCACAATTCCAATGATAAAAGTCTGCCAGTCACAGAGCTGCCAAGTTGGACTGATTAAATATCTTGAGTCGTTCGCCCTAGGCGTGGGGTCTGGGGCCCGCTAGAGCTCTACAGATGCTCAGAAATGCATTTGGGGCATTTTGAGGCAATAAATTGACATCAGAGATGAACACACTTTCATGAAAAAAAGCAGACAAGTACGTGCCACAAATAGGCAAGACTATGAGTAGTCGCCCTCGGCTACAATTACGCGCCCCAACTACTATTATTTGCCCGAAGATGCGGACCACAGTACATGGACCTCTAAGAGCTAAAAATGTTTCGTCGGACACTTCGCATCTATGTTTTATCGTGAATAAAATCATAATTTGCCCAACATGCCCAATGTCTTGTTTTAAGAAAATAAATTTTGTTTTACCGTGAGATTTGCAAGCGCTACCGTGAGACCGGCAGGCCTCTCTAAATATCTGGAGACTCACGGCCAATCCGTGAGACTTGGCAGGTCTGCAGTCACACAAAATTGGACTCTCTACGCAACACGTGGTAATGACGAAAATTGGTCACCGGGTAATGATTTTTCTTTGCCAGCGGCAAGGGCACCGGAAGCCAACGGCAGCGTCCGATATTGAGAGGGGCTAGATTAGGGCCGGCTATGGGAACAAGATTATTATCACATGCAAAATCAATATGTCGGCGTAGATAGCAACAGCAATTTTCATTGAATGAACTCCAGTCAAAAACCAATGCCTAACCACAACAAAACTCATTGGCATAACCTATCTGCTTAACCTATTTGGATAACCTATAAGTTATGCAGTTCAGAAATGGGGAACGAACTGTGGGTTACCTAGGGTCAATTTCACATAACCTATTTTCAGGTTAAGTAAACTTTTCAAATTTTAGGGCCTGCCTTGGAAAAATAAACGGCATGCTGTTTATTTTTAAAGATCAACTCGTTCTATTTTCTCGTGAATGGTAAAAACAAGTTTAGTTTTTTGTGGTCAAATGTGTCTCATTTTGTACCTGTTGTCACATATGTCACTTTCGCTGACTTTGAGAGAAATCGATTTCAGCCCAGATTTGAGGCTGATTACATCTTTAATTGTTGTTGTTGAGACAAAGATGAAAGAGAAATACTTAGAAAAAATATTTAAAAAACAAAAAAATCGATTTAAAAAAGACATATATATATATTTATTAATTTTCATAATTTATTGAAAAAAGTTAAACGTTGACATCGACCATCCAATATTCCACAGGCCAGGCAACTGTGGACTGGTCCTGAGCGGGGACTGAGATGAACGACAGTGACACACCACAGAAGTCACGTGGTGCTTCATAATGAGTTCATTGTTGAACCGGACTCCTGCCAGGGAATGTTTCCACGCAAGCAACTCGGAACAAAAGACAACATTTGAATAGTTTGACACAGTTGGTTGAGCCCATTCAAGATCACCATTTCGTTGAAGTTTGAGAAGCGGGATAAATGAAGTAAAACATTTCAGCCCTCCAACTTTATCGAGTTTCGCGTCTTTACGCCCCCATCCCCGCGCGTCACATTTTCACACGCTGTGACCGCTAAGCTTTGCCCTCGTTACGAGGGAGGGAAGCCGATATCCCAATTATAATTCGTCCATTCTAGTTACGATTTCTTAAGACAGTACTATTCTCACTTGGAATTAAATAAACTTACCTGGAATCAAGTTGATTGACCAGAAAATCTCCGAAATCCACACTGCCCAAATGTACCGGGATCAAACTCTGCAAAATGGCGGCTTGAGTGGATCACGTGACAACATTTTCGCGCGTATTCCAAGACGTGCCACAAAGAATCATTTTGATGTGAATGGTACTCTGTGAAGAACCATCGCGTGACTTCAGGACGAAAATGGTTCTATATAGAACCATTGACGTTGTTGAAGAACCATTTTAGAACCCTTATTTCTCTAGTGAAGGTGCCTATAGCTCCGACAGGGAAGCTCTTATCCGAAATATCCAGTAGAACTATAATTTTAAACACAAAACTTCTTTGATTCAACGGCAATTAACTTGTGCATATACAAGGAGATACAGATTATCCTTGTTTTGAATACCCACGAACAAAATAATTCTAGAAATGAAGGCAACCTTGCTTCCTTGTCTAAAGAAATGAATTAACTGGTCTTTACTGTAGTTTGTTTGTGTTTCACTTCATCGGTCTAAACAAATGAAATAATGAGTATTTTACGGCTCCCTCGTACTACTTGGTTTATATGTGTTTCACTTCAGCGGTCTGGAGAAATGAAATAATGAGCCTAAAACGGCTCCCTTGTACATCATTTCATTGCAGAAAGAGTACTATTGATGAAGTCGGTCAATTTGGAGAATCTGCTAGTTGGATACAAGATAGTATATATATCTATTACGATTTGGTATTCCAATACAAAGGCTTCCCTTTAGAAATGTTCGAAGTTTAAAAAAAGTTTGAAGTGTGTTTGTGTGTTGGTCGTGTACATTAATTTAATTGTCAGGGAAATCTGATACGATGTATCTTTAAGAAGTAAACCAATTTGTGAATACTGTATACTTGATTACTCCCAGACCAGATTCACTGATCTTAGGGGTGAACATAGAATTGTACAGTGCACAGGATGTCAGGTACATTCTTGTTTTTGATGGCTGGTGGTGAGAATCGAATAGGTGCTAAATTATTACGTTATGTAGGCAAAATCTCCTAAGCACACATTTCTCAAATTTGATTTTAATATTGAAATCGTTAAATACACTACCAGTATTCATTATTTATTAATTGAAAAATCTTCGTTTTCGTCACAATCATTTTCAATATGTAACTATACGGAATGAGATCCACATTATTTAAAGAATTTATACGGAGGTAGAAAACGAAAATCATATAAAAATCACGTGCTTGGAGTATCTCCAAAAGGCTATCGATTGGCTATCGGCATGGGGAGACCTGTTTACAATTGCCAGTCTTCCAGTTTTGATCGTGGATATTCTCTGTAGTGTCTTCTGTTAGGGAAATGTTGAGAGTTAAACATCCAAATAAGTAACAGTATTTTACGATGCTGTGATTGAAGACCGTGGGGTCGCCAAGAAAGTTTAACCCCACGTGGCACAGGACGAGTGTGACGCAGCGGGAGTTTGCTAAGCGGTAATAATTCGACAAAGCCGATCTCGCCAAGGAAGCGGTCTATTTCTGTTGGGGTTTTTTGACATAGTTTAGGCCAAACATAATCCATTGTCTTTGCGAATGGGATTTTATATAATCTTAGGTGTCAATTTCATTATAGCCGAGTTATAACTTATTGTTTTGTCGAACATATTCTCAATCTAACAAAAGACAAAACATGAATTCGCCCAACTTGTCTGACCGTATCATGTTTGGTGAAAGAGTATAGGCTGACCCGCCGTTCTAAAACAATCCGCGTATGGTACGCGGAGGGTCCGTGGATGATGGTCGGATGATCCGTGGATGATACGCGGATGATCCGCGGATCATCCGCGTATGGTCCGTGGATGATGGCTGGAGGATCCGCGTATGATTTTTGAAATCATCCAGCCATCATCCGCAGACCCTACAGCTATCCTACCGGTAGGATCCAGTCACCATCCGTGGACAATCGGGAACTGGAAAGTGGGTGTACTGTATGTAGATTCCGCGTGGTTTCAGAGATACTGGAGTTTGAAATGTAAATATGATATTTAGGCATACATGTAGTATGCAAATGAGATATAGTTGATGTTCCAAGTGAACTCAATCCAATGAGCTATACGTTGGAACATTCACAGAGCTATTCTCTAAGTCTAATCGATATGTCGAATACTACAAACTTCAGCAAAGATAAAGATATTTCAGAGCAGTCGGTGTACGGACATTTCCGCCAGTGGACATTTCCTCCAGCGGACATTTTCCCCATGGACATCCCCCCAGTGGGCTTTTCTCCCAGTGGACATTTCCCCCACCCTATATTTTTAGGTTATTTTGAACATAGTTTTTAAATAATTTGGCAATAAAACAATTTTTTCTGTAGATAAGGATATAAGGATTTCCACATATGTTTTACGATAAATGAGTCACAATGTGATAAGATATTATACATATACACAGTATATATCAGTATTATACAGTCTAATAGCACATTTTAAAACAATATAAAAGATGTATACATGGTATATAGCGTAACATTACCTGTTCGTACGTCGGTGTCATGAAGCCATTTGATGAACATAAAACTGAACTGAAGTGAGAACAGGTAAAAACTAGAACAAAATCATATTGTTTAAAAATACATCTTTTATTTTACCACTATGTGATATGTTTTCTTAAAATGTTAAAATGTATACCACGTATATGAATATTATGTTATTTTAAAAACTTATTGTAAAAATATGTGATATATTGTTTTTAAATGTGCTATATGACTGTATAAAACTGCTATATACTGTGTATATGTATAATATATTATCCCCATTTGACTCATTTATCGTAAAACATATGTATGGTTGGTTCTTGTTTATGTCATACATACATGTATGGCTGGTTTTGTGTGTGTATTCATTTACCATCAATGTAATATAAATGTCTTGTCAAATATGTGTAAATTTCTGTCTGTCATGTGTATTGTCTACATGTGTATTTTAATGTATGTTCATGTATCTGCTTTTTAGCCCTATGGGCATAACAATAGCAATAAAATTATCTTATCTATGGAAATCCATATATCCTTTTTATATGAATAAAAAAATACAACAAAATGTTTTTGCTGACTTATTTAAAAACTATGTTCAAAATAACCTAAAAATATAGGGTGGGGGAAATGTCCACTGGAGGAAATGTCCACTGAGGGAAATGCCCACTGGGGGAAATATCCATGGGGGGAAATGTATGTATTTCCCCGTCGGATTAAAGATGCGAGAAGAATCAAACAATTCTTTATCGTTTCTTATCTTACTCCACATGTCAGTTACCACGCTAGCACTATTATAATTGATTTCATTTCGTTCAGTTGAACCAGTACCTTGCAAAAACGTGGATAATACGCTTCGTGCCTTCGCCGTCATTCTAACTTAATATAACTATAGCAAGTATTATGATTAAACTAAAATATATGAATGAAAATATATACTTTTAATTTTCAGCGTTCAATGACGTCGAGCTCTCATTTGCTGGCTGAACTGGGTGCGCTCCCACCCCCAAGTTTTCTTTCTGTTCGTTTCTATGTATTTGCCCATACACTTTCATCGACTAATTCTTCCCTTTACCTGATATTTCAGTTCCGTATTTTGATTTTTGGATTCGTAGTACGTTATGACAAAGCATAGTCATTACATACAAAACATACGCAATCGAAGGGCCTTGGGCTCGATTCTCGTTGACAATCAAAATTTACTTCCCAATATCGATGAAAATCAATCCGCGTAACTCAAATTCTAACAAACAGATTGGCGAGAAGTTCTTTTTTTATTTTTGCTCAGCGTAACTGCCTAACTTCGAGAGATCATTTCTCTCAGCTTACATGTAACTGCGTAACTCCAGTGATGGACCAGTTCATTTCACTCAAGGGTAAATGCGTAACTTCGTAAGATCCTTTATCTTTTTCCCAGTGTAACTGTGTAACTCCAGCTATATCGGTCTCTCTTTTTTCTGACAGCGTAAATTCTATAGACCTGCACTGAGAAAATAATTGTGTTGTTTTAACAAAATGTTGTGCTAAAATGGCTTCAACACAAAATGTTTTGTGTTGAACATGATTTTGTGTTGAATTCCATATATCAACATAAAATCTAGTTGAATTAACACACATCGGTGTTTTTTGTAACCCAAATTTGTGTGATTTTCAATTCAATTCTGGTGCTAAAATGGATTGAACACAATTTTGTTCGCCGTGTCTTTTTCTGAGACCGTAACTGTGCAACTTTGTCAGCAATTTTCCCCTCTTTGTCAGCGTAACTCCATGAAGAAACGCTTTCTTCTTTTCTCACCTAATTGCGTAACTTCTCAACCTAGCTTTTAGACGATTCCTTTATATTCTGCATTGCTTCATCGGACACTCTCTTTAGTCCGCGTCATAACTGCGTAACGCTGGATATGCCGATAATGTCCGGCTCCTATCTAATAACCTAGCTAGGATATTTTTTGCTTTATTTGCAACTCATGTACGCCATATTTTCCCAACCGAAACAAACGAAAATATACCTTGTGTCCTGAGACATTGTTTCCGTTCACTCTGTCGAGTCATTTAGGTTATTAATCTTCTCTTTGTTCAACCTAACGCTCTCGAATGGGTGTTGTGATGATTACACTATCTCGCCCTTTGTCCAACGTAACAGACTCGCAGAGCGAATAGGAACAGCTGTGGCTACTATTAATATGAAATGGCGAAAATCTTATCATTATATATGGGCCGCATCTATTTACCTCATCATCAGAAATAATGGTAATGATCTTGCAAAATTACCTGAGCACATCCGACACACGAGTTTGGTTATGACTCTGATCGCCTTGTTAAGTCATACCTATTATCTGTCATGATCATATTTTAGGAAGGATCAAAATCATTCATTCATAGACCTGCACAAGATACATGGATACGAGGCGATCAGGTTTGAGAAAATATACCAAGGTAAACTGTCATGTAAATGGCAGACCGAGTAGCTGATAAGCTCTGCATAAATATCCGATAATTTCCGGCTACTATCTAATAACCTAGCTAGCATATTTTTGTCCTTATTCGCAACTCCGGTATGACATATTTTTCTCAAAAGAAACATATAAAAATAGACATTGTGTCCCAGGACATTATTTTAGTTCACTTTGACAAGCCATATGCGTTATTAACGTGCTCTTTGTTCAACCTAACGCTCTAGGATAATTGTCGTGACTATTACACTAACGTGCTCTTTGTCCAACGTAACGCGCTCGCAGAGCGAATAGGGACAAACCCGACATTATAAGATATATCTTGATGTTTCGGATACTATCAGTAATTCTAGTTCGGGGGCAATTATTTTTAGTGTCGATGCAATCAAATTTATTAGCTTGTCATCGCCATTGAAACGAAGATGTTAAACTAGTTAATTATATCATTTCCTATTTTCCAGTTTACGTAGATGTATGCTTCAGTGGTTTGGCTGGTCATATTCGTCCCACGAGTGCGTTAGGTTGGACAAAGCGCACGTTAGTATAACCAGCATGTCAATTTCTCCGAGGGCGTTAGGTTGAACAAAGAGCACGTTACCGACCCCCGCTGTCGCGTCTGGCAGCTGCTCGACCTGCCCATTGTCCAAGCGCGTTACGTAGAATAAAGAGAACGTTAGCAGACCGTTAGACGTACGTTAGGAATTTTCGAGTGCGTTTGGGAGCGTGTTAGGCCTCCCACTGAGCGCATTAATTTGAAGCGCGTTAGCGTGTTAGATGAGCCCGTTAGGCGAACCTTTAATCTGGTCGGTACTGTACCAACCATACGATACATGGATGTCTTCGTATGACTATGTCGACAGTCTGCCTATGAGAAACAGCCTATATCGCCCATCGGCAGGTCGGCTGCACACGCTGTTGGCACAATACTGTTATTATTGTCCTCTTTTGGCAGCCAATTCATGTGAAATTCGTGTGGATGAAAGAAAATACTGGCATCACACAATAAACCGATCCTAACACCGCTCCCCATTCTCAGTTTATCGTTGTGCACTTCCAACCGTTAAACAGGCTTGTCTCCCCTCCTGCCATGTCCAGCAACATTCATCCAATTTGATAAATTTTGATAAAAATTGTGATTATCTTCAAAACTGCTAGAATCAAAGAAAAAGATAAATACTTTTTATATGATTTTTTCATGAATCACCTTCAAAACCAGGGCTATTCATTATGATTTCAAGGTTATCAAATGGATATCGCGGAGCTCAACGTGACGATCACGTGATCGAGAGGACAAGGTGACATCCGGGTCAAAAGGTCAAAGGTCACTTCCGGTCACGTGACGGCCCAGCAATAAGGCTGAGACCCCAGTGACTCCCAATGTCAATCTCCTGAAACATGGTCCCCGACAATATTGCCATATATTTGCCCATGTTAAATGGCCAGTGGGGAACCCTCAGTGTCTCCATACAGCGAGAAACCATATAGGCACGAAACAAAAATACTTGAAACCATGGGAAGGAAGATTTATAGTAATAAACATAATCTATATGTGTTCCACTATGTTATTATGACGACTTTAGGCATGCGCAGATTGGAGTGTAGTAAGTAAAGTCATTATTTTATTATGACGACCCCAGGGTCGAGCGTTTATTGTTCAGTTTGCACAAAAAAACATGGCGAATTTCAACATGGCGGCCGCACAACGTTCTTCATATGTATGATGACCGGCAAGGAAGACAACTCTGACGGGGCGAACCCTCTGTAGGCGCAAATTCCCAGTGATCTTCCCTGGGACGTTTTGGGGCCGAGAGGGGCCCCTACTGTTCCGATGGTGTCGACTGAGGTATCAATGTAACTACAACACATATAAGGGAAGTGGGAAGAGGTGCCGACATACTGACTGCGTCACATGACTTCACAGAATAGTCTTCTGGTTAATCTATTCTAAAGCACATACCAAGAATCTAACGATTCGTGATATGTGTTGTATCTCAGGTACGCTTTTATTGTACCTGTTCATGTGGCAACTTGGATGATATGACCACACGGTCCCTGGCATACGTGAAGGAGCATCCGCCGGAAGGGGTGTGACGTTGAAGCGACGCCATTCTGCGCATGCGCAGTAGACAAAGGATATGCAAATAGACGTTTTTGGGTCTGGGTGTGCTACTAGTGATCCGAGTTGAACGAGCGAGGTATCAATGTAAAGCATACGTGAAGGAACATCAGCTGGGATGAGTGTGACGTGGAACCGACGTCATTCTGCGCATGCGCAGTAAGTGTATGGAAATAGACGTTTTGGGTTCTAGGTGGGTCACTAGTGGTCCGATTGGATCGAGTGAGATATCAATGTAAGGCATACGTAAAGGAGCATCCGACGGAAGGGATGTGACGTTGAAGCGACGCCATTCTGCGCATGCGCAGTAGACAAAGGGTATGCAAATAGACGTTTTGGGGTCTAGGTGCGCCACTAGTGGTCAGAGTTGAACGAGCGAGGTATCAATGTAAAGCATACGTGAGGAAACATCAGCCGGGATGAGTGTGACGTGGAACCGACGTCATTCTGCGCATGCGCAGTAGACAAAGTGTATGGAAATAGACGTTTTGGGGTCTAGGTGGGTCACTAGTGGTTCGATTGGATCGAGTGAGATATCAATGTAAAGCACTCGTGAGGGAGCATCCGTCGGGAGGGGTGTAACGTGGAACCGACTTCATTCTGTGCATGAGCAGTAAACAAAGTGTATGGAAATAGACGTTTTGGGGTCTAGGTGGGTCATTAGTGGTCCGATTGGATCGACTGAGGTATCAATGTAACGCATACGTAGGAAAGCATCCGCCGGGATGGATGTGCCGTGGAACCCACGTCATTCTGCGCATGCGCAGTAGACAAAGTGTATGGAAATAGACGTTTTGGGGTCTAGGTGGGTCACTATTGGATCGAGTGAGGTATCAATGTAAAGCATATGTGGGGAGCATCCGCCGAGATGGGTGTGACGTGGAACCGACGTCATTCTGCGCATGCGCAGTAGACAAAGTGTATGGAAATAGACGTTTTGGGGTCTAGGGGAGCCACTATTGGTCCGATTTGGCCGTGCGAGGTGTCAATGTGTAGCATTCGTGAAGGAGCATCCGACGGGATGGGCGTGACGTATAACTGACTTCATTGTGCGCATGCGCAGTAGAAGTGTATGGAAATAGACGTTTTCGGGTCTACGTTAGCCACTACTGGCCCGATTGGGCTGCGCGAGGTGTCAATGTGTAGCATTCGTGAAGGAGCATCCGACGGGATGGGCTTGACGTGAAACTGACGTCATTGTGCGCATGTGCAGTAGACAAAGGCTATGGAAATAGACGTTTTGGGGTCGACATGGGCCCTTAATGGTCTGGTTGGGTCGGGTGAGGTATCGATGGGAAGCATACGTGAGGGAGCATCCGTCTGGGTGGATGTGGGGTAGGAATATCGTCATTCTGTGCATGCGCAGACAGGGAATTGTTGCAAAAGGGTATGGAAATAGAC
>JAVTVY010010179.1:0-46640 GCA_036873755.1 Hanleya hanleyi
ACCTGGGGGTCGGGGGGGGGGGGAGGGGGGGCAAAATGGCCAAAACTTTCTGCGCAATCTCCGGAACGACAAAAAATGAAGAGCTGAATCTCCGTGACTTTATAGTTTATCATATTGGAGTCATTTTGAGCCTATTTGCATTACCCCGCTAGCAGCGTATCATGGGTAAATTCAAGATGGCGGCCACATGGGGTACCAGAAAAGTGATTTTTGTCGTATTTCTTCAAAATTTCTGCTTTTCCGTGTTGAAAAGTGGGCAAAAACTATTTTATTTGACATTACATTAATATTTACTAATTTATCATGCAGTTTTTGCGGAGAAATTGCATAAATGAAAAAATCGGAAAATCTGACCGAAAAATCGATCAAAAAATGTAATTTTTTAAAATGACGTCACTGTGACGTCATCACGACGACCATCTTGGATTTTTTTTTTTACATTTTCTGGTAAAGCTTGACCAAAGCGTATAGTGTGGTAAGTTTCTTATTCTGGTCAATTCTGTACATGACTAATTATGAGAAGGTTGATTTTCGATATATTATTTGTTATGGCGTATTGCTGTCGGGCCACCTAAAGGTACGGGTCACATTGACTCTCGGAGTTAGAGCCTCTTCAACGGCTTTTCTGCTGGATCATCTAAACGTAAATGTAGTCAGACTGACTTCCTGGATTGTGATCATGACCTCGTAGGAATATCCAGTCACTGACTCCCTCTAAGTTAGTCGATTTGACAATCATGCAACTGCTTTAGAGAAGATTTATTGGAAAGGCAACCACAATCAACTGAATCAACCCCATCATCCTTCATTCCCTGCCAATTTATACATATACATATTAGAGCCTATCATGTGATGGTATTTCATATACGCGCGAGTTATGATGCCCGTACATCAAAGATTTGAAGTCACAGGATGATGCTGGGCACTGAGTGTAGTGGGCAACACCTTCTATGCACAAACATGTAGGCCATTTAGGTCAAATGTGGACCATTACAGGAATCGCGGAACAGGGGTCCAATAATTTCAGAATAAAAGGTATAGTAACTAGTAGATCTAGACCTAGTACATAGTTAAGACTATTTTTCGGGGAGAATGACAAATGTTATAATCGTACTATCAGAATGCAGTTTTTTTTGTATCTGAAAATTCAACAATATTCCAGAAGAGATGTTTTCACAAATCGAAAATTTATACTGTCAAAATGCGCAGAAAGCATCATTTTACATCTATACTGATAAGAATTGGAGAGTCAGAAACCCTCGGACCCAATAGGGGAAGCAAGAGAGTTTCGCTTGAGGTATCTTTCTATACACATATCACTCCACAAAAGTTCTTCAAAGTCAGAATATTCCATCAAAATGCACAAGAGCAAACCCTTCTACTAAATTTAGATATAAAAATATCCCAACAGAGGCCATACACATGTAGCTGGGAAGTAGAAGTTCCACTTCAGTGGAAACAACAGTTCTGGAAAGGATTCATACCTGAAACCCTGCACATCCTTTCAATCTTCCATAAACTATCGGGTCTCAAATCAAACCTGGAAAAAAACAAAAGTCGTTCGGTTAGGTAAAGATGAAATCAACGAGGAAGAAGGACCAAGAAGTACATTTGACTGGGTGAGAGATTTGTAGTGTTAGATATTCACTTCTCAGTAGATCTGGGGGAAATGACTGAACTGAATTTCCCAATGAAAATAGCAGAAATGAAAAAAACTTCTTGGAATCTGGAAATGGAGGGACTTGACTTACATTGGAAAAATTACTCTTCTAAAAACAATGATCTTACCAAAAATTAACCACTTATTAATGTTCCTACCCAAAATTGGGCTACTTAAATAAGTAGAAAGAATATTGTTTCGTTTTATATGAAAAAACAGTAATGATAAAGTAAAAAGAATAACAATGTGTAAAAGATACGAACTAGGGGGTCTACAAATGACGGATATATTTCACTTTACAAAAAGTCTCAAATTGGCGTGGATCAGATGTTATATATTATAACAGTCTAATTGGAGAATTTTTCCTGAAATTTATCTAAAAGGTGCTGCGTGTGTTAATTACGGGGCGGAATATTATCGTCAGTTCATAAAAAGATAAGAAATCCTTTCTGGAAAAATGTTATGGAATCCTGGGTAGACTATGCAAAACTGATCCTGTCTTACGAATGTGACGTGCTAGAAGAGCCTCTTTGGTGTAACGGAAGAATAAAATTTAAATACATTAACCACTGGGAGGATAGGGGGAACCGATATATAGGTGATATAATCAGTAATAATGCTGTATTTTATAATGTTATACAACTGCGAGAGATTTACAAAATCAATTTAGATTTACAGGGGCTGATATCATCAATACAAACAGACTGGAAATTACAGTTACTTCAAAATTTTAAACCAAAAGTAATACGACCATACTTTCCCAAAATAGTGTCTACCCTTTTTGTCCCATCAAAAGGATGAAGAAAAATATATAGCATTTTCATGAGGCCATCAGAACAAAGTCAAATTCATGAGTGGGAGCGGATATGGAACCAGATTTTTCTTGATCCCATTGATGCGGACACGTGGAAAAAATATATATTCTACCATTTACAACAACAATGGAAACACAATTTTCAATTTAAACTAGTACACAGAATTTTGGCAAAACAATAATTTTTATTCAAGATTAAGTTAGTAGACAATGATAAATGCAATTTCTGTTTGAACAACTCCGAGATTATTCTGCACTTGTCTGTTGAATGTTCTCACTGTGAAACAATTTGGAGGGAATTAGGCGACTGGCTAGTATTTTTTTACTGTCATATTGTTCTATCGCCTTTGCATATTATATTCGGCATTTTAGACGCCCCTGTTGTAATAAATCACTTGATAATCTCGGCAAAATATTATATATATAGATGCAGTCTCGCAAACCAAATTCCAAGTATGGTTGATTTACTTGCAATGTATCGGCAAAGATTTCGAATAGGAAAACAAATAGCATTGAATAGAAGTGGAATTCATTGAAAATATTCTTTGAAAGAATCTAAGGTGTTTTAGTAATATCAACTCACTACTTCGCGAACTTCCCTGCAGGATACATATTTAACGACTATAATTGTTGTACAGTTAAACGCCTGATTAATGTCTTGTGTGTTTTTTTAGATTGTGTAATTTATGTTTTTGTGTTTTCAAGTTCTTATGACGTGTCAATTTTAATGTATGTATCAATGTCCTAATGTACAAAATTTAAGAATGAATAAATCAATTATAAAAAAAGTTCTGAAAAGATTTTATATTTTTGAAACATCATGATGTCTTGTCGGCATCATTGAAAACTGTTGACCGCTTCTCTCTCGCAGGACACTAGCCTATGTTTATGTATACTATGATTGTCTTTATGGACGCGGATATTCTTTAATGGACGACGGCTAAATTATGAATGACGGAGAAGACGCTTGTATCCATATGATGTTCTGAAAAGTCTCGATATGATGTGCTCGATATTTACTTCCGTAATCCATGTTGATGTCCAGAACATTATGTAGCGGAAACCATGTCAGGTAAACACGGGAGTATCATCCCATATACTGGTACATTACAAGCGTCTGGTCCGTCATTCATAATTCAGCCGTAATTCATAGTTCATAAATCAGATTACCAACAGATAATCCACACGTATTTCTTTTATGCAGATGTCATTAACTAGCTAAAAAGAAACACAGATTTTGTAGATTGGTTTGATGACTAACCGGTACTGATCTACATAATTTACTCCAGCGCATAAATTCCGAACTGGTGTGAGTTATGACTGTTCTGGAGGTGAACCACTTCTTGGAATATGATAAAATTATTTTACCAAATACTGGCCAGTCATATTTTGTCATATATTCTTCCTTGCAGGACACAGACGAGGACATCTACACATCTATACTAATTCTTGCTTTAAACTAAATTCGGTGACATATGGTCCCACATAACGGACGGTGAATAAGCGCTCGTTAAAACATACCTTCACAATGTTGCCTTATTTGTAACATCCCAGGCAGTTTAGGTAGTGGAATATTATGGAATGCGTTATGCCTACCCATGCCATGTACATTATGTTCGCCTCGAACTGATACTGTTAACCCATTCAATTGATTAACCTTAATAAATCTTAATGACTTCTCATGAGAAAACAATTCCACACAACAGTACATGAGCCACAGACGTCCTTTCATCTGCGTATTAATTAGCAAAATTCACGTATACCATTGATTCGGCTTTGTGTACAGAATGTGACCTACTTACCTGCATAACTGACAACTGTCGTAATATTTAACGCTACTGAACCATGTAGACCATAGCCCATATACATACCTTCACAAGGATATCTTAGTTGCATTATTTGGACAATACATTTGGGTACACTTCTTATAATGTGACCACCCCCTCCCCCCCCCCCCAAATTTCAAGCTTATTCAAAAATAGTTCGATTTGTGAACAATCTTGGGAAGAAGTAGTTGAAGGCAGAAGACGAAATTATTTCATTAAAAACTTATACAGGGTCTGTAGAGAATCTACAGCTGCTATTTTTTATATATGGGTGTTTCTGTTTGGTGTACACAGCTGACAATATGAAACACATAACGCGAATTTCATTCTAAAATCAGGACCATGACCTACTGACCTACATAACAGATGGGATTGGCCAATCAAAATAAATCTTCAATCACGTGATAACCCGTACACAGACCTTCATAATGATACCGTACATGCAACATAAAAAGCAGTGGAAACGAAAATATGTTGTCATATGTTACTACTTACCACTAATTTTATAGTCTGATTCATTATAAGTGCCCTCAGCACATTACCTACCCATGTTACAGATTGGACACCCACCCTAGATAGATGCGACTATGTCTGGTGTAACAAAATATCACAATGAAAATTTTCCATACCGTGGAAGAGAGAGAGAGAATTAAGGTTTAATGTCGCGTTCGGCAATATTTCAGCTATATAGCGACGACCAAACAAAATTCTGAGTGTTCAAGTTAATAACTTAATAGTCCAACGCGTTAA
The DNA here is from genome assembly GCA_036873755.1 of Hanleya hanleyi. NCBI lineage: Eukaryota > Metazoa > Mollusca > Polyplacophora > Lepidopleurida > Hanleyidae > Hanleya > Hanleya hanleyi. Next base: position 5,051 of record JAVTVY010010179.1, read on the forward strand.
AACATACACACATTAAAACTTGCACAACAACCCGATTTCTCTCAAATAACCTAAGACACAGTCCTCTCTCACCCGATCAAAAAGATCTTCCAAAGTAGTCGCTCGATAAATAGAATCTTTGAAAATCTTAAAAGCTACACAGTCGATAAGAATATGAGATCTGTGAGATCCTCATGGCTTGGAATACACCTTGGGACTGGCTTTTTTTATAATAAATGTTCGTGAGTTCATCGTGTATGGCCGATCCTACATCGCCTGATCATGGCTTGGTCGAAACGTTTCTGTCAGTTCAGATGAGTATAGCCTACAGTATTTTTGAACTCATGAAGTTTGTTATTATTCACAGAATCCCATAAAGATTGAGACAGTTTTCTCACATAAGTACAGATAGAGGGTATGAAATCGCTATATGAGATCACAACAGGATCAACCTCATTATCTAGGGCTGCCTTAGCCATTCTATCAGCCTCAGTATTACATTTGATGCAAACTTGACTAGGCAACCAACAAAACACAATATCAATCTGTTGCTCAAATCTACAGTCATATAATTGTTGAATATTTACGATGGTGGGATGAGTTGAAATTTTAATCGCTTGAAGGCATGACAGTGATTTTGATAACATGTCGATTTTTGTTCTTTTAGTGGACACAATACCTTCCAAAGCCGATACTATAGCTTTTGCTTCTGCAGTGAATATCGAACTTTTACCTGGTAGTCGATAGGTTTTAGTTTTGAAACTAAAGATAATAGCACGTGCTACTCTCTCGTCATCTTTATAACCGTCTGTGTAAATAGCCTGATGTGATCTGCATTTTTCTCTCAGCAGACCAAATTCTTGTGTATACCCGAGCTGGCTCGTGTTTGCCTTTTTATATTTCGTTAGTGTAATATCTATACTTCCGGTTTAGCTAACTGCCATGCTGAAATTGGTAAGAGCTTGTTAGATAAAATTTGACTAAGCTTAATACCAGCTGCTCCAATGTGTGGTTTCATACGAATTCCAAGAGGTGGAATAAAGGAGGGTTTTTTAAATAGAAATCCACGAACTCTGGTTTGAAAACACAGTTATATGCAGGATTCGAGTGATTTGATCGCAATTTCGCGATATATTGCAGTGATTGTTTAATTCTTCGAAGTTCTAAAGGAAATTCATCTGCTCCGACATATAAGCTTTCTTTATGGGATATTCTGAACGCTCCAAAGCAAAGCCTTAGTCCTTGATGGAGAATAGGATCTAGCTTTGTCAAGTTTGACTTGCTTGCACCATTGTAAACAATAGAGCCATAATCAAGTTTGGAAGGAACAAGTTTGGAAGGAACAAGTGATCGATATAAATCGAGAAGTGTTTGCTGATCTGCTCCCGCTTATAGTTGGCAACTACCTTCATCAAAGCAAGAGCTTTCGTGCACTTAGTTTTCAAGCAATTTATATGCGATAAGAACTTAACTTAATCGGTGGTCAAATAATATTTCTAAGAATTTGACCTCTTTTACTACTTTGATCTCAGTTCCATCTAAGTACTGGATCTTTGTGATGGAAATACTTTCTGCAAAAGTGTATACAATTTGTCTTAGCCCTGGAGAATTTGAAGCCATTTTCTTGACACCATTTCTGAATTCTATTTAGACAAATTTGTAATGTTCTCACACTATTGTGTATACTTTTTCCACTGCACGAAATGTTGAAATCGTCTACATAGAGTGAACCATCAACTGATTTATTCAAAACTGCAGCTAATCTGTTGCTCTTGAGACTGAAAATATTGTTCTGTGAGACACCCTGACCTTGATCGAAATGATCAGACACGGAGTCTATCATTCAAAAAGTTGGATATGAAAATGTGTAAACGGCCGCTTAATCCCATACTATGAAGGTCTTTTAGAATCCCGTATTTCCATGTAGTAGCATAGGGTTTTTCTAAATCAAAAAAGATGGAAACTACACGTTCATCATTGGCGAAAACATTCTTGACATAGGAATCTAGTCTGACTAAATAGCCAATGGTACTTCTATTTTTACGGAAACCAGCTTGAATATCAGTAAGTTTCTTTTCAGTTTCTAAGTACCACACCCGGCGATCATTTATTATGCGTTCCCTTTTTTTACAAACAGAGCTAGTCAGTGAAATCGGTCTGTATGATTACGGCCAGGCTTTGGTACTGGTATAACAATGGCATTATGCAATCACGGTGGAAGGTCTTCTGTTATCCAAAGACTGTTGAGTATGCGTAATAGAATTTCTATAGAAGATTCGGGTAGATGTTTCAACAGTTGATAATGAATATTATCAGGGCCTGCAGCAGAATCGTTAGCTTTAGTGAGAGAAGCATGGAGTTCCTCAATTGTAAACATAGCGTTATAGCCTTCACGGTTACTGAAGCAAAATTCTGTTTTATTTTTCTCCTCTCTTTTTTTGGAAACTTTGAAATTTAGGTACATAATTATCTGACGAAGAATTTTTGGCAATTGTTTCGCCTAGCTTATTTGCAATCTCTATACCGTGGGTTGAGGTTCATCCTAAAATAAGACTTTTTTCGTTTGAGATGATGGACTACATGTTGGGGCGTATATTCCATCAGACGTCTCCAATGCTCATCCATTAACATCAGATGAGTTATATGTTTGAGCTGATCCGTCATCACAGTTCCCGGGCTAGCGTATCTAATTCCGCTTAAGTCGTTGCTAGTGGTCATGTGGATACTTCATAGTCTCTACATGAACAACTGTAATAAAAGCTCGGCTGAGATACTGAGGCTACGCTCGAGAATCCACATTCTCTGGTCTAAATGTCAGGTGCCGAGGGAAGCTTTCCTGTAGAGTCATATGGTTGGTTTTTAGTCGCCAGACGTCGTCAATTTTTTCCACCTCTTGCATATCGCTCCAATTCACGATTTCTTTCAAGTCAAACGAAAGAAAATTATACCGCTATACATTCAACTGGTATATCAGATTGTGGAAGCAGCTGGGGAACATTATTACTTTTTTCCCCCGAGTACTATATTCATGTTGATCGACGGCGGTGATTGCATGCGTGCAATATAGACACTAATTTAATTATAACGCAACTTGGCCTGGTAGTGCATAGTTGGTTCGTCGCGATATAGCTGAAATATTGTTGAAAACGACGTAAGATATTCACTCCTTACTTAATAGAGAAGATGTGTTTGGATAAATAAACCTCCTCCTGTACTTGATTACCTGGAGGTTTGTTTGATTAACTGCAACCATCAATCATGACCAGAAAGGTTATGTAATTGGTTCCCATTCACCAAGGGGTCCGGTTGAAACAGGATCATATCAAAGGATATCAAGAAGCGACAGCTTAATTTTATGCTTATCCCGTGTGTGCTGCCCCTCTTATTATTTCATCAACTCTGCCACCACTGGCGGACCTACAGATGGTCAGTCTGGATGATATAATAGTATCGCTTGACATTTTATAGATCGAAAAATATGAACGCTTGCACATATGCAATCCCATATCAATTTGCCTAGTGATATACTCGATATTCGGGTCAATGTACAGAGCAAATCTCTGCAACGAGTAATCGTCTTAACAAACGGAAATCAATTTATCCATTCCCTACATTACAAATGTCCCGTCGTACAAGATAAAAAAATTCATTCCCTTCGAGAAGAATAATACTTAATAATACTCATTATACAGCAGTGCTCATACTCCGTAAAAGATCGATATTCACCTCAGAAGCAAAAGCTATAATGGAAGATTGTGGGTTCACTAACAGGAAAGGGTATGTCATACTCTCAGATTCACTGCCATGCCTTCAAGCGATTAAAAGTAAAACTTCAACTCATCACACCATCTTGAATATTCTACAATTATATGACTGTAGATTTGACCACCCGATTTGATACTGTATTTTGTTGGTTGCCTAGTCACGTTGGCATCAAATGTAATACTGAGGCTGATAGAATTACAAGCGTCTGGTCAATCATTCATAATTCAGTCATCGTCCATTAAAGAATATCCGCGTCCATAATCCAAAGACCTACTCCATATTCCATATAACAGTATTAGCACCAAATGCAAAAAGACAATCATAGTATACATAAACATAGGCTTGTTTTCTACAAGAGAGAAGCGGTCAACAGTTTTCAATGATGCTGGCAAGACATCATGATGTACCAAAATATCAAATCCGTATCGCTGATCAGTATTCTTAGTCCATAATATTCGTTGTAAAGTCCACATCTAAAGAGTGATGTATCTCAGTCACGCTTTGATTGTGGCTGTTCATATGAGTACCATGAGGATCTTGAAGTACATGGGTTCATACGGCCCCTAGCCCGGGTTAAACGGAACTAGACACAAGTTACGAAACATAAACGCCATAGATCTGCCAATGGCTAAGGCAGAATGGCTAAGGCAGCCATAGATATTGAGGCTGATTATGTTGGAATCCCATAGAGCGTGTTCATACCCTCTATCTGTACTTATGGGAGGAAGCTGTTTCAATCTTTATGGGATGCTGTGAATAACAACAAACTTCATGAGTTCAAAAAACTGTAGGCTATACTCATCTGAACAGCCAGAAACGTTTCGATCAAGCCATGATCACGCGACGTAGAATCGGGCATACACGATTAACTTACGAACATTTACTAAAAAAAGAGTCAGTCCCAAGGTGTCTTCCATGCCGCGAAGATCTCACAGTGAAACATATTCTTATCGATTTTAAGATTGTAAAAGATTCTTTTTATCGAGCAACTACATTGGAAGATCTTTTTGGTCGGGCGAGGGAGGACTGCGTCTTAGTTTATTTGAGAGAAATTGGTTTGTTGCATAAGTTTTAATGTGTGTATGTTTCAATGTGTTGGATTACTAATTAATTATACGTTAGGATGATGATCAACATCATGAAATGAGGACATTGATCTTGGCAATGCAGAGCTAGAGGAAGGAGATAAATCTGTCAGTGTCGTCAACGTCTCCCGATCGAGGGAAGAAAAACGTGTGTTCAAATTCTACAATGCATGAAAAAAATGGAGAAACTAGTTGGAATACATGACAGTATGGTGATAAAAAAAAACTCAGAAGGGGTGACAAGCTGAAGTACCAGGAAGAGAAGTAAAAAAATAGTTACTTCTGGACGGTAACTTTCAAAAACCTGAACGGATTCTTTGCAGATTTGGTATGTGGATAACGAGGATATCACTCGAGATTGCTTTCCATGCTGGGTACTGACTGTTAAGGTTCCAAGCCAAATCAGTAGTTTCAATGTCGGTGGACTTCAGACGCTCTGATTTTCATTAACATTTTCTCTGAAGCATCAAATTAATTAATGGGATAAATTATCAAATTATTGTGCTTCGTACCTTTCATCCTGTTATGACTGTCAAAGGTAACTAAAGCATTACACATAACACAACCTATACACATGATCAAATTTTGGGAAATAGGAAAAACTATGTATTTCTAAAGATCACAGTCAAACATCAAAACCATAAAATCACACAGATAACGGCAGTCTTTCGAAGTCCACGAGTTCTAGTTGATTCATGATGTCGGCAGTGAAACTGCTGGATGCTTGCCGTCTTTTATACTCCATTTCCAATACTCAAGACGCTAATACCTGCAAAGTAGCATGACTAGAAGGACGATAGATCCGATTTCCGAAGCAGTGTGTCTCAAGTTATTCAGAGCCGGTAGGTCTTGTCAATAATTTCCGTTACGAGGTGTATCAAAGAAATTAGACTTGCCTAATGTCCACAAAAGGTAATCTTTCTAGAATATACCCACTATAACTTCAGCTCATCGTTAATACCAACGATAGCTGAACATGAGTAATATAATTGGGTCCTTTTATTTCTCTCCTCTCCTCGTACACTCCTTCATCAGTTAGTATTTGTGAGGAATTCATGATAGCGATAACTAACCGACAGGTTTGGACCATTCATTTTTCCTATATACATGGAGCGGCTCGCTGCTATTCACTCAAAATAAACGGTATTAAAACATGCTTCAAAGCACAATCCAGGTTATTGAGAACTTTTCGTCAATATCATGAATTGCTTGTTACACCATATCACAATAAAGATTATGCTTAGGAGCGCCAAACTTATTTTTCAAATGCATATTGTTTTAAAGCAATAGCTCATACAAATCGGTAAGGTTGACCTACTTCCCAAAGTCAATGGGTCAAATTTGTACATTCTTCTCCAGCTGCTCATTTCAAGTGTGATAAGGCCTAGTAACTGTGTGATCTTTGATCAACAAGGGCCCTATTTTTATACCGCCAAACTCTGAGGGGTTTTCAGTGCTTTGAACGGTTCATGTTTATATAAGAACCATCACCTGATATCTTCGTAGATACTATGTAGTATGGGAGTTCTTGTCAGAACCAGCTAGGCATTCATAACCGGGAAGATGGAACCCGGAAATTTGCCTACTATTCAGTGAATATAGCCTAGTGTTTTCTGAACATAAATCAAAAAGATTACCCGTTCCCCTCTAATCTAATGGCGTTTAATATGTCGGATTGATTTGCTATTAGAATGTCGCACTTGATTTGATTGGTCTAAAAGTCTCATAAAAACATTCCCGCAATTGCTATGACATAAAATCCTTGCCATGTCTCTACCATGTTCGACACGTTTTACCACATTTTTATTATACGTTTCTTTCCTAGCCTTTCTTGACAACCTTCAATTTTTAAAATTGTTCATCCCATGGAGTAGGCTCCATGTTCATCCAAACCAAATCGAAATAGGCGGAAATAAACGTCCCAGGATTTGATATTCAGGGTGAAGTACGTAGAGCCCACATGATCTTCGAATCGAACTTGATAAAATAAAAATGTTCATGGGCTGGAATGGCTTCTGCAATTTTTAGCTATGAAACTGATCATGCAGTTCACTTCAACCACTGAGAGCAGATAGACAAAGCAAAAGATGCCCATGACGGTATCCATAGAATATGGTTGCATCTGTCGTATGTTGACAAACAATTTGAATGCATAGCAAGAAAATTTATAGGTAAACTTACTAAACTGCTAAGTGAATCTGCCAAAATAATTGCCAGAAGGCAAACCATAAAAAACAATTGTTTGTTCAACAACAAAGACCCTGTACTTGTATACAAGTTATAGGAAAATATTTTTAGTCATTTAGAAAGTGATCGTAGAACAGTATTTTTGTTATTTTGGGATTACACTATCGTATTTTAGCACAGACTTTAGTGCAGAGAATTTGCCGAGTCCCGAGCGGGATTCTATCCAGCAACCCCCAGAGTAAGGCACCCATTCGCCAGCACTTACACAGGTGAAACTGAGAGGTGCTTATACATTCGCTTAAACAACATGTTAACGAAAATTCTATTAGTGAAATTTTAACCCACATATAAATAAACAATTAGCAGAATTTGTATCGTAAAACTATAAGATTATTGACAAAGCTAAGGATTAGGACATCCTCCTTTTCAAAGAAGCCCTTGCTATCAGGCGATAAAATCCACAACTGAACTGTGGCCTCAAAGCATCTAAAGAACTCCGATGAATGCCCTCTCCACTGCTTTCATTTGATATAGTTCATGTGAGCACCTTTTCGGTTAATTTCATTTTTAGTTGATTTCATTGGTTCAAACATTACTCACTATATAGTATGACTGATTGTTTGATTGTCTTTGAATTGTTTCTGTAAAACTTATATATACACATGGAACCTGTTATAATAATAATATAATATATAATCCTGTGGTTTAGGATGTGGTGTTCTGGTTCTGGAGGTTTCTTGCCGCACAACAAGAAACCTCCAGAACCAGAACACCACATCCTAAACCACACCGACACGCTACCCCATAGATGACACCGAATTGACGCCTTAACACAGAATATGATCCTTTGACTTTCACGCAATACAGGGCGTAGACCTGCCGTCCTGTGCCCCAATACACACTCCAAGCAATTGTTACAGGCACAGATTTCTGGAAGAACCCACCCTGTCCCCAAGGGCGTCGTTAGGGAAGTCGATCCGACAAATCCTGAAGACGCCCATGGTTCTCCCAGTTTTTTCTGGACGGTTTTGTGCGTACAAAGGGGTACCAAGACAAAGGAATCATCCACGCGATTACAGTGAACTCATATTTACCAGTATAACTTAACCGAAAACCAGAAAGAGACTTACGAACTTGTACATATAGCGATTCTTATTTACTTCTATTTATATCTTCTACTAATCTCTCATTGTTATTTATTATTTATTTATTTATTTATTTATTTATATATTTAGCGCTGGAAAAGATATTCAATAAACAAAGTAATGTACCGCGAAATTCAAATAAAACATTGAGTTGATGGGCCGCGAAATCCGAATGGGAAGCGGCCCTTAAACTACAATTTCAATCAATATAAACTACCAATCCTGAGGATGACATGGATAAATAGATGTAAAAATATTGATCCACAAATTAGTTTAGCTAATACTAATACCTTCCTCCTATAAGTTAACCAGTGGGTCCCAGCACTGATATATCGTTCACAGCCAGAAAAAGTGTGATACTTATCACCCTAATATGGTGATGACAGCATCACCCAAGAAAGGAGTTGAGTTAGAGCCATCACCCTTTTCCACCTTCTCCCTAAAATGGTGATGGCTAGCACCTGAGATGGGTGATAGGGTGATCAGCAATGAGTGCAAATTTTTAGGTCATCGCCCTAAAAGGGTGACGACCTGGACCATCACCCTAAATGCGTGGCAATATTGGCTATCATCCTTTTTCGTCACCTTTAAAGGCTGATAAACCGGCATCATCACCATAAAAAGGTGATGGGCCATCACCCTTTTCTGGCTGTGTTTGTCAAAATAATGAACCCATTGAATTTTCAAGTAGTTTGTAAACACCCATATGAGTCAAGAACCAACGTGTGAATGTATACTTTGCTCAATTTATTTTCAGCCGCAGTTTTCGCATTCGCTGTGAAACAACTCAAATGATTTCGGTCAGATGAATATGGAACACATGAATCATCGCTATTGTGGGAAATCCTTTTTTACGAATGCTATTCAGTATGTCAATAGATGTTGGCCATTAACAGCATGAATACTTTGTATTAGTATCAGTACAGATTGTATATAAATTGATGAGCAGTAGCCCCCATTGTTATTGGTGCCATGGTGCCGCTATTTTTTTTAATTAGCCCTAGCAAGGCCGCTTCTCTTGAGAATCTGCGCCAGATTGCAAATTTCGTGCTGGCAAAATCCCAGTGGTACCAATACAGAGAAACACATTACATTCACCGCTATCGACCACTCTGTAATTGTAGTTCACAGCAGTTGTTTTCACTTAGTCATAGCCTTGAATATCCCCCTAGAAAGGACTGACATTACTTTCCTTTATTATCGAAAATTTCACTTCTTAGCATTCCATCATATTCATCGGCCATCAATCTAAAGAGGTGAGCGCTATAGACAGTCAGAAAACTAACTCTCCGGATTTAGAGCATATATCACTGTACTGTAGGGCCAGGGTCAGTTTGTTGTAGCGATCGGTCAGATATGGGCATTACGATTCATTATTAATCGTTGGTTGTAGAATACTGCTTCTTCAGCTGTAACATACTCTCATTGGTGTGCGTGTTGATAATAGTTATGTTTGTTAAAACTCGGCTGATCAATCCACCACGAATGAAAAAATTCTAATTGAAGGTGACAGTCTCTCATTCAATGTAAGTTTTTCTATTAATGTGCTGCTTAAAACCATTAAATATCAGAAATATTTATTAAAAAAATAATAATTTGAAAAGTGGTTCATTTAATGTGCTTTGTCTCGCAACAGCTTGAATATCTACCGTAAATGGAATCAACATGTGTAAAATAGGACAAGAAATGATTTTTAAAGGTATAATACTTATTCTCGTGTAATCTAATAATGACAAAAATCAGAAGTGTGGAGGAATTATTATAGGCGTCACTTTCGACCTTTATTATTCAGTCGTTGGCCACAAAAGAATTTCCGCGTCAATAATCGAAAGCTCTTTTAGCACCGATCAGAACAAGCATATAATGAAAATAAAAAAACCCCACACAAATAGATTTCCTGAAACTGTAAAGCGGTTAGCAGTTTTCAATGATGGGAGCAAGACTTCATGGTGTTATATTCGTGAAATGATGACTTGAGGGTCATTTTCTGAGTCACGCTTCGATTGTGACTGTCCATTTAAACACTATGCAAGTGTAAAACTCTTGGCGCTCAAATAGTCCCTAACCCAGGGTTATGCGCAACTGGAAACAACTAGAAACAACAACTGCCAGCTGAACAATTAGCAGAATTTGTATTGTTAAACTGTAAGATTATTGATAAAGCCAACGAGTGGAAGACCCTCCTTTCCAAAGAAGGCCTTGCTATCTGGCGAGAAAATCCACAACTGAATTGTGGTCTCAAAGCATTTAATGAACTCGCACTTTTTCTGTGAATACTCTCTAGATCCCTTGCATTGGCTACAGTGCATTTGGGCACATTTCTGGTTAATATCATTTTTGTTGATTTCATTGGTGAAACATTATTCACTGTATAGTATGTGTGACTGGATAATTGTCTTTGAATCGTTTCTGTGAAACTTGTATATAAGCATGGTACCTGTTATTATATGTCGAAATATTGATCTACAAAACGCTTTTCGCTAATATTTTCGGAGTCCCCTTTCGCTCGTATTATGTCGAGTTACTCAGTGGATCCCCGCACTGATCATTGTTTGGTAAAATAATGATCCTACTGAATTTCCGAGTCGTTTGTAAACACCGATATGAATCAAGAACCGCTGTATCAATGTATATTTTGCTGAATATATTTGCGGCCGCAGTTTTCGCATTCGCAAACAACTTAAATGATTTTGATCAGATGGATATGGAACACATAAATCATCTCTGTTGTGGGAATTCTCTTTATCTGAATACGATTCAGCGTGTCAGTAGATGATGACCATTAACAGCATGAATAGTTTGAATTAGTATCAGTACAGATTATATATAAATTGATGAACAGTAGCCACCATTGCTATTGGTGCCATGGTGCTATTAGAAGAACCAATGCAATCACAAATAGTATTAGAGAGACAAGCAGATATTTCAGTGGCTCTTCTACCTTGCGTAATCGTCAGCTGCTGTAATTGAGAAATCCCTAAACGCGATGTCAAATCATTTTTTTGAATTAGCCCTAGCAAGGCCTTTTCTCTTGAGAATCTATGCCAGATTCCGAATTTGCCTGCTGGCAAAAATCGTGATTACAGTCCCAATGGTACCATTATGGAAGGAATATATTTCATTCGCCGCTATCGTACCATTCTGTATGTCCGTATGGCAGTTTGTTTGTATATGAATTCTTACCATCAGTTCAAAATCAAAACAGGCGAGCCAATACCATTTGGAAATTATGCAAAGTGACCCAAAACCCCAGACACGCCAACGACTACGGCTGAGAGAAATTAGGCTCCGTGCTCTATACACGAGGTCAAGATTGTGATTGGTTGCTGAAATCCGTGGTTAAGTACCTTTAGAGTGTACAAGCATCCAATCTGCGAAAGTCCCAGCAGTATTGGTTGGTAACCGTTCAGAAACTGAGCAGTAACCGATCAATTCACTGATGTTACTGCATGGTTACCAACACATACCCAAGTGCGAGAAAATGTGTTAATAACATTGTAACTTAATTGAAGAATTTCTTGTAAACTTTTCAGTAGACGATCTCAGCCAGCACTACATAAATTCTCCACCAAGAGGTCACCAATCAGTTACGGAGTAGTTATAATGGGTAACAGACTGTCTGTGTAGTTTCCTCGATTAAAACCTTGTTGAAGTTTGGTCATTTTATGAATGACCGTGACTGTGGGTAACCTCACCTGATATCGATGGTCAATATAATAGCCTACAATTGAAAAAATACCACAACAAAAAAAGGACCTAACATTCGTTTTCATTTAATTAAAGTATTGGTTCTCCTAGAAAGGACTGACCGTGCTTTCCGTCATATTCATAATGTCAATCTATTTAGGCAAGCACTAGGCTGTGAGAAAAATTATTATCCGGATTTAGAGCATGTATATCTCTCACCGCTGCCACTGCTAGATCAGTTCAGTTTAGGCAAGCGATAGGCCGTAGGAAAAATTATTATCCGGATTTTTAGCATATATATATATTACCGCTGTCACCGCTAGACCAGTTCAGTTTGTTGTATTGATCGGTCAACTGTGGGCGTTAAGAGCGTGAGTAGTTCACTGTCCATGAAACATACCATGTACTATTGGTTGTACTATACGGCGATCTTTAAGAGTTCACCGATAATGGTCTCTTATGAACCCTTTATAATTGGGCCGGTTACACAGTTACATACGTGGCTCTATTGGTCGGTCATGTTGGCAGAAAATCTTGTTGAATGCTTGATTTATCTGAGTTCCTAAGTAGATGTCTCAGTATACAGATCAGTGAAAACTACAGCATATCAATAATTCGATTGTAGTACCAGATTAATGTGAACAGTTGATGAACAGGAGGATAAAGTGTGATCCTTCAGATCTAACCAACGCTATTAGCTTGTGATATGGTTTTTCAAAGGGCATACTGTTTGTGGGAAGCTCTGATGTGAGTGATTTTCACACCGATTCCTTGATTTCCTCCCTCAAGGCACAATTTCACCCTGGCTTGTTCGCGTCGATATTCAAATTATGCTAAATTGGCTACATAATACTACTCGTTGGTTGTAGAATACTGCTCTGTCAGCTGTAAATATACTCTCACGAAAATTATGTGAGATATATTATGTACGTGATATTAGGTGTATTTGTTAAACGTAGCTGATCAAGCCACCTCGAATGAAAATATAATAATTCAAGATGACAGTTTCTACATCAATGTATGTTGTACTAGTAATGTGCTGTTTGAAATTATTATTATTTTGGAAATAATTTGGAAGGTTGTTCATTTAATGCCCTTTGCCCTGCAAAACCTTGAATATCTACCGTAAATGAAATGAACTTGTGTACAATATGACTATAGCAATGCAGATTAGACGTCTAAACGTATTTCACGTGTAATTTAAAGTAACAAAAATCAGGAGTGTACAGGAATAACTACAGGCGTCAATGAGTCCGACTTTCATTATTCAGCCGTCGTCCACAAACGAATTTTCGAGTTAAATAAAAATTAAAGGAAAAATACAAATAGATTTCCTGAAAGAGCAAAATGATGTTATATTCGTAAAATGATGATTTGGGAGTCATTATTTTGAGTTAGATATTGATTGCGACCGTCCATTACAACATTATGTAGTTGTCCCCAGTCCAGGTTTAGGCGAAATTGGAAACAACTTACGAAACTTAGCTCCAGAGATACAAGCATATTTGCCGTCAGATTGCGTTATTTATAACACATTTTAAGGCAATCAGAATGGAATCATTTGAAAAGGCCCCTCCCACAAACAATTTTCCGCTGTAATATTCCGTGGCATTGATAGAAATCGTCACATTTTTTCACATGATATTGCAAACGCTACAGGGCGATATGTGTATACACCATGTGTAGGTTATTCTGGAACATTGCTATCATTGAGTCGATGTGTCTGTTCTTCAAATTTTAACATTGATGTCGACAATATTTGTCTAGACGTTTTTCCAGGTGGTATATTTGACTGAAAATTCTTCACTTTGGCTTTCTCCAATTGCATTACTTGATGCATGTGTTATCTTCATGCAGATTTGAAATTGATGTTCAAGCTGTCGTACGTAAAAGTTCTTTCCATTGTTGACGCGGAAAATCTTTTGTGGATGATGGCTGCATATTTAATATCAGATGCGACGCCTATAATCTCTACAATTTTCATTCTACTGAGAAATACTTATGTAAATGAGTTATTTAGCTCACGTTTAGTTGTTCTTTCTACTACTCGTATTGACCAGGACAAAATGTCTTACCCAGGACAGATGTACTGAGTACTGATGAGATATAGGCGAGCGGCCAGACCCCCTGTTTTCAAAATATGCAGCGTGGCTATTTTTATTCTGGTATTAGGAAGGTATTTCTACATGTTGCCCTCATATACCTGTGTGCGTCCGCCATGGAAACAGCAACAGCGTCTGTTTTTACACGAACAGAAGCAATATCAGTGAAAGTTTCCCTATCTCTCTCAAACGGGAATTTGACGTCTCTGAGATTCTTGAGCCTCTTCGTATAATCTACCAGATGGTATACCACTCTTATTGTCATAAATATCTCTCGGCAATTGTCGATTTTTTTTTACCTCAATTTACAAACAAATACTTGTCAATGTCAAACTTTCCAACTTCACAGTTCATCATTTAAAGTTCATAGGGCGCGAGAGAGATGGCGAATTAAATTTACATTCGCAAATAAGACGACTGTTTCGCATGAGTGATAACCTAAAAGTATGGTGGGAACATTGAACGGCATAATCTGACAGCTGCTGTGATCCATTATAACGTGCTGTGGGAAGCTGCGCCGAAGAACGTGATCTGAAGCTGGTTCTTTTGCCTAATTTTTGGGCGTTGTCTTACCAAAGACAACTTATTTGTTAAGCTTAAGTTTTCCCCGGCGTTGACCATGTTGTCAGGCCACAGGTATAACTCTCCGCAGATTTCTTCTTGGATAAATTCGAAATAGGGGGTGATTTGAAACCTATACACTCTTAGCAAGTTGTTTTCTGTGAATATTTGTAGCAACCACTTTTTCGACAGTTTAGGCTCAAGCCAAGTCGGAGTCTCTCATCGTCTGAACCATCAAATATAAAGTTACAATGGCTGACTTCACTTATCTCTCATAATTTACAGCATTTACTGAACCCCAAGATTCATGTTAATAACATGTAATAGGCAAAGCCTAAAAGTGAGCGCAGGATATGTGCAACTATACCCATGATGGACAACTATAACTTTTGTTGTTGTTGTTGTTGTTGTTGTTGTTGTTTATCTGTTATCCACTCTTAACTCGATGGGTACTTTTCACTGATGCTACAAGATAAAATCACATGGTGCTATGTTCCCACAATGCTATTTGTTATCTTATGCTTGCACGATCCTATAGTAGTATTGAGAAGATGGGACACCATAGTGGGAGAGAGACAGAGGCGACCCCTAACCAACAATTCTCGACTGTGTTTGGTAAAATATAGTGACGGCCAGAACCACCACGAGGCAGAAGTTTTCGGGCTTGGGCGACCCCCACCGACACTGGATTTACGTATCGGTCAATCAGGCCTAATAATAATTATTTCAAACCAATTTTTCTGACCAAGTGTGTCATTTCTACCTTGTTTACGTACCCGTATGATATTTATTTCTTCAGGTAGTTTGGGGAAAATTTGTGCCGGCTGTTCAATGGCCTGAGGAAATGCAACACAGTGACCATTAGCTGCTAATCCTCCATGTTTAAGAAGGTGAACATTTATGCAAGGTGGAATACGGGAAATTAGTTGTTGTTCAACTATTGCCAGATCCTTAAGTTGTGATGGGACTTCACCTGGGTCCATATTGTTATCCCTGGAAAACATTTTGGTTTTGCTTTTATCTTTATGGCATCTTTGACATACAGTTTTACTTTTGGGTGCCATTTTCATATCCAGCCTTCTTTCATTACATATTTCACATTGGCCAAAAGTATAACTCATTTGTTTCAGTTCAAAAGATCTAATAGAGTCCATTGCTGTGTTCAGTTGTGTATCAATGCTCATGAGATGTGGGGGTGGTAATTCATCTTCCTTCATGTTGAGAGTTTCTGTTTTGCGTTTTATTTCTGCAAGAAGTCTGCGTTTCCAAAGAGCTTTTTCTGTTGCTGTATATGGAGGCTCAAATGGGATTCCGAGCTTCCTACATCTTACCTGTAATTCTCTTTCATGAGTTGACAGAAGTAGTATAGAAAGGACGGGAAGGGTAATGTTTTCCAGGGAGGTAACTCTTGGTTCCCCTTTTTCCGCCAGGGGGCGCCACCAGTCCCGTATGACGTCACTTCCGGTCTGGGTGAATGGAGCGTGACCTGTGAACCTGCCGTATGACGTCACTTCCGGTCTGGGTGAATGGCGCGTGACCTGTGAACATGATAGGATATGTACTGACCTGTCTATGGGGTTTTTTCCCACAATGTCGTTCACCTCCGTGTCTTTTCGGTGAGGTCCGTGGGAGCATGTACTGACCTGTCTGTGAGCCAGAATTTCGCTGTCGTCTGCTTGGGGTTGTCACGTGCCGAATACCTGGCTCCCCGAATTGCAACATTGTTGCACGTTCGCTACAATGTTGCGAAGATGTCACGGAGATCACCGAAGAGACACGGAGGTGCCCGAAGAGACACGGAGATCCCCGAAGGGGGCGAGAGGGGTCCGTAGTGTACCGATTGGGTCGTATGAGGTATCAATGTGAAGCATTCGTGAAGGGGCATCCGATGGGGTGGGTGTGGGGTTGAAATATCGTCATTCCGCGCATGCGCGGTAGACCAAGGGTATGGAAATAGACGTTTTGGGGTCTAGGGGAGCCCCTAGTGGTCCGATGGAGTCCAGTGAGGTATTAATGTGAAGCCTATGTGAGGGGGCATCCGATGGGCTGGGTATGGGGTTGGAATATGGTCATTCTGCGCATGCGCGGTAGACCAAGTGTATGGAATACACGTTTTGGGATCTAGGGGAGCCCCTAATGGACCGATGGGGTCGAGTGAGGTATCAATGTGAAGCCTATGTGAGGAGGCATCCGATGGGCTGGGTGTGGGGTTGGAATATGGTCATTCTGCGCATGCGCGGTAGACCAAGGGTATGGAAATAGACGTTTTGGGATCTAGGGGAGCCACTAATGGACCGATGGGGTCGTATGAGGTATCAATGTGAAGCATTCGGGAAGGGGCATCCGATGGGGTGGATGTGGGGTTGGAATATGGTCATTCTGCGCATGCGCGGTAGACCAAGGGTATGGAAATAGACGTTTTGGGGTCTAGGTGGGTCCCTAATGGACCGATGGGGTCGAGTGAGGTATCAATGTGAAGCCTATGTGAGGGGGCATCCCACTGGGTGGATGTGGGGTCGGAATATCGTCATTCTGCGCATGCGCAATAGAGAAAGGGTATGAAAATAGACGTTTTGGGATCTAGGTGAGCCACTAATGAGCCGATGGAGTTGAGTGAGGTATCAATGTGAAGCCTATGTGAGGGGGCATCCGATTGGACTAGGGTCTCGGCCGTTGTCCACATTCTGCGCATGCGCAGACAGGGAATTCTGGGAAAAGGGTGTGGACATAGACGTGTTAGGGTTTAGGTGAGCCCCTAATGATCCTATGGTGTCGTATGAGGTATCAGTGTGAAGCTGTCGTGAGGGAGCATCCGCCTGGGCTAGTGTGTCGTTTGTTGTCAATAGTCTGCGCATGCGCAGTCTGGCCGTAGTATAGAAATAGACGTGTTGAGGTTTAGGTGGGCCCCTATTGGGCCGATGGGATCGAGTGAGGTATCAATGTAAAGCAGTCGTGAGGGAATATCCGACGGGGTGGGTGTGACGTGGAACTGACGTCATTCTGCGCATGCGCAGTAGAGAACGTGTATGGAAATAGACATTTTGGTGCCGACAGGGGTCACTATGGGTCCGATGGAGTCGTATGAGGTCTTATGTTGAAGCTCTTGTGAAGCAGCATCCGACTGGACTCAGGGTTCGTCCGTGTTCAAGAGTCTGCGCATGCGCAGTCTGGTCGTAGTATAGAAAGCAGCCATGTTGGGGAATGCGTGAGGGAGTGTGTGTGTGTGTGTGTGTGTGTGTGTGTGTGTGTGTGTGTGTGTGGGTGTGTGTGTGTGTGTGTGTGTGTGTGACCCACCCCTAGGGGTCCATGGTTGGGGTTGGGTGGTGGTGTGGGTTCTGCGAACAGACGTCACTTCCGGGTTTCACTAAAACTACCTTCGAACACAGAAGAGGTCCAATGTTCCCCTCAGACGTAGGGGTTCGGATGTTCAACCTCCGGGGATTTCCCCGGTCCTGCCCGGCCCGGCTCGGCCCGGCCGCAGCGCCCCGTCCCGGCCGCAGCGCGCGCAGGTTACTCCGGCCGCAGCACGCTCGCGCGGGTTATCCGGCCGCACGCCTGCGCGGGTTAATTTCGGATTATCCTAGGCCACTGATGGGCTACTTTCTCCACGGAGTTCGAAGCCAGTTTCACCGAACCCCCACATGTCTGTTATAGCCTTCATGCATTATGCTCATAGAGAAAACACACAAGACAGTTTTTTTTGGGGTGAGATCTCATTTTGCTTTTTTAGTCAACAACAACAACGTGAGAACAACCACGTGAAAACTGAAGCCCAGAACAGGGGGCTTGTACATTGAAATCGATAGAACTTAAGCCCAGAACAGGGGGGCTTGAACATTGAAAGAACTTAAGCCCAGAACAGGGGGGCGTGAACATTGAAAGAACTTAAGCCCAGAACGGGGCTTGTACATTGAAATGATGGTCGGCCCAGTCATATACGAGTACATCGCGGTCCTCGGCCTTGGGGTACTCGTCAAACATCTGTACGATGGAAGATACGGGTCTTCCCCGGCATCGATGGTACAGGTAAAACAAGCAATATTGTCCGCACACGCTACTGGTCAGGCTCTGCAACGTTTGACTGTTCCAACACCACGTCTCTGTGCCTTGATCCATGAAGCCTGTTAAATCGGGATGGAGGGGTGGCAGGCCGTACGGGTCAAAGTATTCGCCCTGCTGTTCTGTCAAGTACACGCCCACCCAATGTTCACCGGGCCGATCCATCGGGTCCGTGTTGAGAACGTAAGCAGCAGGATACATACGGTCTAATGGGGACACATATCGGGCGAACACCCCTTGAAAGACCATACGTGTCTCGGGGTCATTCTCCAGCACGGTCTCCAGTCTGTATCCATGTTAGGTGGAGAAGTCACACAGGACGTTGCGCGCCTTGTCCACTTGAATGATGTTGTCAAACTCGGCGTAACAGATCACATTGACGGTGCTCCGGAGGGCTCGTGCAACCGTAAATTCCAACTGTAAATTGCCTTGCTTGGCGAGGGCCAGCTGATGGTCGTTCTCTAAGGTGGGGGTCAGATCGAAACAGAACAACGTGTATCCGTTCGCGTAGTCCTCCCGACTGATCATATTCCCTTGCTCCTGGTTGATTTGACCGGTGGCTGTAAACAGGGTCTGATAGGCTCGAATGAAATTCGCGCGCCCAAAGTTCGGTGTTAAGGCCGTGGCTGGGACCTGTTGTCCATCCACGTGCAGGGCCACAAAATTGATGCCGAAATGGTTAAAGTCAAACGGGTTCTCTGGGTAGGCTCCGCTGAAACTGGTATTTTCCACACAGGCCAGGATCAATCGCTTGGGTAGTTCCCCCAGGAACAGGTTTTCTTTGTTGGCGCTCATATTTCCAGCAGACACAGAGAACACTTTGGTTTGCACACGTCGGATAGGGTACTGGGCTGGTTTCGTTTCCAAGGCTTTGAGGTGTCCCAATTGAACGGCTGGATTCGGTTTCACTTTTCGAACATACAGGACTGCGTCTTGGATGACAATCTTATAGTAAGCTGCATGCCCGTCTACGTTAGTGGCCATCAAGGCGAAGGTCGGAGGCGCCCGTATCAGTCGGATTTTGATGGGGATCTTGTTCAAGAGGTACCGGTCTTGCATGAAGATGTCTGCGGGCAGTCGACCCATGAGATTCACCGAGACGCCGTTCGCGGTCAAAGCCTTCCGTTTGTTATATCCCACATTGTCGTTCTCTACGCCCATCTGCTGAGCTGTGTCCTGGTAGAATAAAGCGGCTGTCAGTTGAGATTTTTTAGCCTCTCGCCCATGCGACAACAGCGTCTCGATGTAGGCTCGATAGGGGTACGTGTTGGTCGAGTAACTGATGAGTTTGTCGCTGAGAAATATATCCACCTGTTGAAACATCGAGTGCCGCCAAAGATTCGTCGGGTCCACCGTTGCTTGGTCCACGATTCTGGAGCCATCTCCATTGACGATCTTGGCTTTCACATACAAGTATGTATGGGCTAAATCCACATAGGCCGTCTCCGCATTACTGATGGTGAACTCGATGGGCCCTGTTGCGTTGATGCTGGACAGCGGGAGATGCTCCACCCATAATCCTTGTTCGGCACTGGTCTGTGTGGGCGGGACGGTCCACAAATCAAATTCACTGCTGGTGGAGGGGCAGGACTCTGCGTGGATCAAGGACATGTTTTAAGAAAAGATATCCTGGGTCTTCGATGTGCGTCGTCGCTGGGTCGGTCGTCGACTGGTGCGTGGTCTCGGTGGTGCAGGTCTTTTATTCCCTACGGTGCGTTGTGCTTTGGCCACCAAGACGCCTCCTGCTTCTTTGGCCCGCCGTTTCAAGGCTTCTTTGGGTGCCGTACCCCCCCAAGACATCACCGGCGACTTGCAGTCCACTGCGTACCGCTTGTTTGCCGATTGCTTTCACCCCACGCGTCACCAAGGGCAGGAACGTTTTGACGATGCTCCCGAGTATGTTCCCCAGTCCATGTCCTCGTTGCATGCGTGCACCACTAAAGACCGGAAGGCCACCGCCGGCCTGTTGGGCATAATAGTCCATATAGCTGCGTGCATCGCACTCGTAAGGCACCTTCATTATACAAAGTGGGGAGCACGTGCTTGTCGAAAATGAAGTATCAGCACCACTTTCCCGCGTTCGAATGCCACCGGTCGTCCCGTGTCATCTCTTATATCCACTGTGATAGTGTTGATGTCGGTTTGTCGTACGGGTAGGTAGAGCATGTGGGTGAAACTGTGGGTGACTTGATCTCCATATGTCTTTTTAATGGGCACCACCCGTAACGGAGGTGTGTTGATATCGCCCACGATGTGGTTGTCGACCACGTCCGAGTAGACGTAGAGTCCGTACATACCCGACTTCATATCCATCGGGATCTCGCCTTGGTGGGCGGTGGGACCAGCGAACGTCCGTAGATCGAAACCCAGCATTTGCTGTAGGATAGGACTCAGTACGACACTCGCGTTGGCGGTGACGATAAGCTGTGCCTTGTCGTTGTGTGCGTTGTAATCGAAGTCCACGGGATTCTTGAAGGGAAAGGATTTGATGGGTTTTGAAGTATTCGTGACCTCCCGTAGAGCCTTATAATGCAACAGTCTTGACAGCCCACCCATGAACTCCTTGGGAGTATCGTATTGGCCTTCGGGGAGGGTGAGTCGGGGTCTTTTCCTTCGTAGGTCACCTCATACCACACTTCATTGGCTCGCACGTTGTACCACGAGTAAGGGTATTGGATATCCACGAGGCCGCATTCCCAGCGCCCAGGTAAATGCAACGGTTGCGGTAACTGGGGCACGTATTTGGTCAAGGTGTTGTCAGGAAACACATCCAGCGAACTGTTACTGGGTAGGGTGAGGTAAAACATGGCGACTGAGCTGTCCTGCTGCTGCTGTTGGTTTTAATAGGTGTTTCAGGCCTTGGGCGGTTGTGTCCGGCGTCGTGTTCGTCGCGTTGACTTGCTACGTGTCACGGCTCTGGAGATGTGGGGTGTCCTGATCAAGGATGGTTTTTTAAAGGTCTGAAAAGAAGGTGCCCGTTGTGGTGGTGGTGTTTTGGGGAGTGACTCCGGTTCCCATTCGGATTCCCAAGAAGGTAGTGGGCCACTCGCCGATTGCTGGGTTCGCTGCATAAAGGCCCAGCGGTGGGGGTTCCCCATCAATTCCTGTGGTACATGCATGTCTTTCAAGCCTTGAGCGATGACCTCCCATCCTCGAGGATCCGTGTGCGACCTGCGTTTACTCATCAGGTCATTCACTAAATCCGTCATGTGGGTCCCGGGGACCACCTGATTCTGTACCAGTAGTTCGCCTTTATCATTCCAAGTCATGTTGGGATTCTGTTTCATCCGTTGTAATACCAGGCCAGCTTGTTTCTTGAACGATGCAGGTACACTCTTCAGCACTTCGTCTTCCACCCACTGTTGGGCTGTGGATGGTACCCCTGGTAATGGCGGCTGTTGGAGCGGTGCTGAGGTTGGCGGTGTGTCACGTGGTGGTGGTGGTGGTGGTGGGGTAGAGAGGGTTTTGTATTGGTCCATGAACGTCATGTACCGTTGAAGCGTCTCATTGTACCGTTGTACTTTCTCACTGTCGCTTAACCCCGGTCTTTGTAAGATCTGTTGCATCTCTCCATCGAGGGTGTTTATGGTCTTCACCGTAGGTGGAACAGGGTAGGGCGATTGGAGGTTTTGAAGGAACCGTGGTTCGACGAGGACCATTTTTTGCGTGTGGTTCATTGTCGGCCGAAGAGTCCACCCAATACTGGACCCAACACGAAAGCGACCAACGGTGCTAAGATGGCCCCGAGAAAGCCGCCTTTCTGCAACACCTTTTTCTTCTGTGTTTGAGAGACTCGCTACTGGACTAAGATTCGGAGACCTGTCTTATGCTTGGTCAACTTGGTCTTCTGAGCCGGAGTCAGTGGTACGTTGCCTTTTAACAGGTTGTACCCGATCTCGCACAGACAGCGTACAAGGTCAGCGTCCGCACCACGTACAATGGTTCGGACCAACTCGGGTGGGGCCGTCTTCAATACACGGAGCGTCGGAGCGTGCTTCCGTACTCGCGCAGACATCATGTACAACTAATGCCCGAACCCACAACTCTGCCCTTTTTATCTACCTCAGAGAACAGAGACAAAGTCAACCATGCTGTGGTATTAATTCTTTTTATTATCCCCATCATCAAACACACACTCCAGCTGGGGGAGCCACTGTTGGTGTGTTTACATTATTTTTACATGTACACGTGGTGGGTCTCTCCGGGAAAGATGCCGGTCCGTAGTCGAAGGTGGTCGGGGGTGGTTTGCTTGAGGTCGAAGAGCATATACCCGTGCTGAGGGGTTGTCGCATCTTTGAAGGCTTCCAACGCAAACGGTGTGCGGCCGGGATACATCTGTCTAGCCAGGTGCAGCAGTTGAGTGATATCTCTAGGGTTTTTGAAGACCACCAGGTAGTGGGCATTTAAGCTGATGTTCCGATGTTCTTTGTTTTTACTGAACAGATTCTGCACAATGTAGATGATGCTGAGCCGTCGATGGTGGCTGCCTTTGGTAAAGAGTTGGGTGACCCGCGCATCCGTCTCCGCCATGAGACCATCCAGAACCACCAAGGTGTCCGGTTCCAAATCGGCCAGGTTAGGTAGGCCTTCCACGAGCGTGATGTGGGGCATTGCTGCATACGCTGCCTGCCATTCTCCGTAACACCACACGACTCGGGCAATGGTTGGGGTGATCATGCTGTCGGCGTGTTGAAGGAGCTTCCTGCCGAAGTGCGTTTTGCCGGAACCCGTCGGTCCTGCGATTACGCAAGTGAAGGGATGCTGCCACCGAGGGTCCATGGTTCGAGGTGTATCCGCTGTCGTGGTAACCCGCTCTTGTAAATTTGGTACGAGTGAACTGGAGTGGTGGTAGTGGGTACAACGTCGGTCGTCGTTGTATGTTCACTGTGAGGGATGAAATCCGGTGGGTTTTCAGACGTAGTGGGTGTACTTGGTGTAGGTGTTGACTGTATACTCGGTGTGGAGCTCGTTGTGGCTTGCACACGTGGTGTGGTGGTGGTGATGACTGGGTTCGTTTCGATCACGGAGGTGACTGGTGCTATCTGTAGACTGGTTTCACTGCCACTCACAGCTGGAGTTCTAAGATGGTTAAGTAGCGTGCTGACATAGGCTACGTCGTAAAACACACCTCCGTACAACACACTCAGCAGGGTTAGCAATATCATCACAAAGCCCACTTGCGCTTTGCGCGTTTTGGGAGACGCTGTGTTCAGAGGCAGCTGCTGCTTGTCCATAGCACCGTGGTCGAACGTGGAATGAAGGATGACGGTAGTGGTGTCTGGCTTTATAGTCTTTTCACCTGGTTGGCCGCCACCCAGGAATTGAA
This sequence comes from Hanleya hanleyi, assembly GCA_036873755.1. Lineage (NCBI taxonomy): Eukaryota > Metazoa > Mollusca > Polyplacophora > Lepidopleurida > Hanleyidae > Hanleya > Hanleya hanleyi. The sequence continues at coordinate 28,947 of JAVTVY010010179.1, forward strand.
GGAACTGGGCCAGCCTTGCCATTTGACGAAATGAAACAGTTTGCCACGCCGACGTTCCGTTTTCAAAATCTGCTCCACCGTGTAGTAGTCTTGCTGTGTTTTAACGACAGGCTGTAATTCCGTCTCGTAAAACGTCCCTAGCAACGGTTCCCCTTGAAGATCTTCCAGTTCATAGACTCGCTGCTGTCGGGGTAGGCGCCGTTTAATCAGGAAGTGCTCATCGCTCCAGTTGGGCAAGTAACTTTTCTCAAATTGACCTTTGACTTTACTGATCCGTACAGGGTCCCCGACCTTGTACACCTCCTTCGTCGTTCGCTGCGATTGCCTGGGGTACCAGACACGCCGAACTTGGGCTTCATTGCGTTGGGTGACGGTAATGGGGGCTCTCTCTATACTCCGGTGATAGGCTCGATTGTAACCACTCACAACTTTCGGGAGAACATCGATGTACCGCCTTGTATTCTTATAGGTGAAATATTTATACATACGGCCTTTGAATGTCCTGTTGAACCTTTCCACCACGGAAGCCTTGGTCTCGTTGAACGTATGGAAGAAAAACACCTTCTGGGCTTTCAGAAACTGTTGGAACGATCTGTTGAGGAATTCCGTACCTTCGTCGGTTTGCAAATGCATGGGTCTGCGCCCGGTCTTGAAGATGTCCTTGAACGCCGCTATGAGATTCGCTCCCGTTTTCGTCCGGATGGGTACCACCCACGCATACTTCGACAGGATATCGATGCACGTCAAGATATACCGATTCCCATCGTTGTGTTTGGCAAAGGCGCTCATATCGATCAAATCCGCTTGCCATTGGGCATCTAGTCCTCCCACGATGACCCGGTTCCGTAGAAAATGGCGACGGGCAGCTCGATGTAAGGTATAGGTGTCTTGTTTTCTTAACCAATCTCGGACTCGATAGAGAGCCGTCACTGCACTATAGGCCGCCGGACTGTCGGGACTGTAGTATAAGTTATTCAACACCTTCTTCCAGCTCTTCATGGTGACAAATGATGATGGACCCTGGCTCTATCGTTTATTTATAACGGGTATATCTTGGGCCGGAGTTTCTTTCTGATTTTCTTCGGTGGCTTCTGCCAGCACATTGTCCATGGTAAATGACCAGTCTGATGACCGATCTTCCTCCGTAAGCACTTGATCCACATCTACCACGGCATCTTCTAATGCAGACCATAGATCAGGGTGAAGGGTAAAATGGACTGTACCCCCATCTAGCCGAGCCAATTGAGCAAAGAAGGGCCGCGTCGGATGTACACATCGTGACACAAGTGGATGAGGTCGCCGTCCAGTTCACCAGACCACACCCGTTTGAATTTGATCTAGCCCTCTCGGGACAGACGAATGTGAACCGGCCACGGTTGTGTAAGGTCCGCATCACAGATGTCTCCCACCTCTTCCATGCTATCGACCGTATCCGCATAAACGTGCCGGAAGACCTCGGGGGTCAAGCTGAGATAGGCCCGTATTATATGCTCCGTCATGGTCAGTACGTGAATGGTACCAGATTTGACTGTCTCTCGTATTTATAGGGAGAACCCCGTGAGATCTAAGGATCGAGTGGTCATGTCACTGGGCTGACTGAGTCTAGTCGGATAATCAATGGCATCATCGTCTGCCTCCGCTTCATTGCTAGGTTTGGTAATTTGTTCATTGGGTTCCGCTTCACTCAGGGCACGAGCCCACTCCAACTGAACAGCTGACCGCTCGTCCGGTGTAAACAGCTGATCCACAATAGGCATCACTTTCTCGAAGGCTGCCCACAGATCGGGGTCTAGGCTGAAGCCTCGCGTAGGGTCTTGGTAACGGCCCAGGCGTGGGAAGAAGGGTCCACGGTATACGTAGATGGCATTGTCTATGTGGATGAGGTTTTCGTCGAGCTCACCGCTCAATACCCGTTTAAATTTGGTCCAGCCGTCACGGTGTAGCGTAACCGTATTCGATACGGTCTCAGCGCGCGACCAGCAAACATCTCCACGGTCTTCCACGAGGGTGACTTTATCTTCATAGACGTGTAACCCCACCCGGGGTGTAAGGGGAAGGATGGCTCGTAGGACAGGTGACATGCTTGACCCAATGACGAACGGTGAATGACACACACTCTGACTGTCTTTCGTATTTATGGTGAGGTCCCACTGTCAATGCCACAGCGCCAGGGTCAATTGGGCAAAGACTATTGTGAGGCCAACCAGCCGTCGCTGGTTCTGGCGTGAGCGCTCGTGGGCCATAGCCCGAGCATCAAGGATGGCTGTCATAGTCCAGTAGTGATGTGTGATGGCACACCTCTCCATCGTGTGCACTCTGTCGAGGACCGCTTCTGTGAACTCTTTCAGGATCTGGCGTCGCCCCTCGTTGTCGTCGCCATCTGCAAACATGGAACGGACCACTGCTCGGTAACCCGTGAGTGAATTAACCACGGTGGCATGCTGTAAAATGCGAGTCGCATAGGGCTGGATCTCCGTCATGGCTCTGCAACCGTAGAAATGAAGGTGTGGATCCCCTGGAAAATCTTCTCCACGTGTCATGGTATAGCTCCGGTGCCCTAAAAAGTCCCACTTTTATACACCTACATAGAAGTAACCGGGTGTAGGCGCGGACATAGACGAAAGCATTCTAGTACCCGGATGTAGGCGCAGACGTGAGCGAAATTCTAGTACCCGTCCATTGGTTCTTTTATCGATCGCCCATTGGCTCTTTTTCTCGACCGCTTTCCAGGTTAATTTACAATCCCCTTTTTGGGTTCAAGCTCTGTATATCGATGCCGCAACATTGTTGCCGAACCTGGCCGAAAGGGAGACCTTTTGACCTGGATGTGACCTTTGACCTTTTGACCCGACATTCATCCGCGCATTTCCGGTGATGCCGCGCACTTCCGTATAACCCGCGCGCGCGCGCGCTTTGGCCGGGCCGGGCCGGGCCGGGCCGGGCCGGGCCGGGCCGGGCCGGGGAAAAACCCGGAGGTTGAATATCCGGACCCCTACGTCTAAGGGGAACATTGGAACTCTTCTGTGTTCGAAGGTAGTTTTAGTGAAACCCGGAAGTGACGTCTGTTCGCAGAACCCACACCACCACCCAACCCCAACCATGGACCCCTAGGGGTGGGTCACACACACACACTCCCTCACGCATCCCCCAACATGCCTGCTTTCTATACTACAGCCAGACTGCGCATGCGCAGACTCTGGAACACGGACGAATCCTGAGTCCAGTCGGATACTGCTTCACAAGAGCTTCAGCATAAGACCTCATACGACTCCATCGGACCCATAGTGACCCCTGTCGGCGCCAAAATGTCTATTTCCATACACGTTCTCTACTGCGCATGCGCAGAATGACGTCAGTTCCACGTCACATTCACCCCGTCGCTCACGACTGCTTTACATTGATACCTAACTCGATCCCATCGGCCCAATAGGGGCCCACCTAAACCTCAACACGTCTATTTCTATACTACGGCCAGACTGCGCATGCGCAGACTATTGACAACGAACGACACACTAGCCCAGGCGGATGCTCCCTCACGAGAGCTTCACACTGATACCTCATACGACACCATAGGATCATGAGGGGCTCACCTAAACCCTAACACGTCTATGTCCACACCCTTTTCCCAGAATTCCCTGTCTGCGCATGCGCAGAATGTGGACAACGGCCGAGACACTAGTCCAATCGGATGCCCCCTCACATAGGCTTTACATTGATACCTCACTCAACTCCATCGGCTCATTAGTGGCTCACCTAGATCCCAAAACGTCTATTTTCATACCATTTGTCTATTGCGCATGCGCAGAATGACGATATTCCGACCCACATCCACCCAGTGGGATGCCCCCTCACATAGGCTTCACATTGATACCTCACTCGACCCCATCGGTCCATTAGGGACCCACCTAGACCCCAAAACGTCTATTTCCATACCCTTGGTCTACCGCGCATGCGCAGAATGACCATATTCCAACCCCACATCCACCCCATCGGATGCCCCTTCCCGAATGCTTCACATTGATACCTCATACGACCCCATCGGTCCATTAGTGGCTCCCCTAGATCCCAAAACGTCTATTTCCATACACTTGGTCTACCGCGCATGCGCAGAATGACCATATTCCAACCCCACACCCAGCCCATCGGATGCCTCCTCACATAGGCTTCACATTGATACCTCACTCGACCCCATCGGTCCATTAGGGGCTCCCCTAGATCCCAAAACGTGTATTCCATACACTTGGTCTACCGCGCATGCGCAGAATGACCATATTCCAACCCCATACCCAGCCCATCGGATGCCCCCTCACATAGGCTTCACATTAATACCTCACTGGACTCCATCGGACCACTAGGGGCTCCCCTAGACCCCAAAACGTCTATTTCCATACCCTTGGTCTACCGCGCATGCGCGGAATGACGATATTTCAACCCCACACCCACCCCATCGGATGCCCCTTCACGAATGCTCCACATTGATACCTCATACGACCCAATCGGTACACTAGGGACCCCTCTCGCCCCCTTCGGGGATCTCCGTGTCTCTTCGGGCACCTCCGTGTCTCTTCGGTGATCTCCGTGACATCTTTGCAACATTGTAGCGAACGTGCAACAATGTTGCAATTCGGGGAGCCAGGTGTTCGTCACGTGACAACCCCAAGCAGACGACAGCGAAATTCTGGCTCACAGACAGGTCAGTACATGCTCCCACGCACCTCACCGAAAAGACACGGAGGTGAACGACATTGTGGGAAAAACCCACAGACAGGTCAGTACATATCCTATCATGTTCACACGTCACGCGCCATTCACCCAGACCGGAAGTGACGTCATACGGGACTGGTGGCGCCCCCTGGCGGAAAAAGGGGAACCAAGAGTTACCTCCCTGGAAAACATTACCCTTCCCGTCCTTTCTATACTACTGACAGATTATGTTCATTGTTGTGTATAGATGAGAGAGTTGTCCCATTGGATTCTGAACCCTTATTTAACTTACATAAATGTTCACCTGTTTTTGCTACTTTCTTTTGTGAAATATGCCTACGTTTTGGCCGAAATATTTTCTGTTGTGTTGGAGATGCAGTTGTGGGTTGCGAATATGTTATTTGCATAGATTCTTGTGAATTATTCAGCCTTTGGTGTGGTGACAAACATTTATCAGGGTTGGGGAATTCTGCTCCAAAGCATTTCTTCAGGTTGGAAATTTCAGTGACACTGAATGCAGTTTCTGGATGTTTTCGTTTTGAAGGATTGGCGTCCACATTTCCAATACTGCTTGTCGGAGTTTGTACTATGTCAGTTATAAGTTTGAAGTGACAATTGTCCAATAAAAGATTTATGGTCTTTGTTTTGGGTTTATCAGCAGAATATTCATGTACACTGATGCAGGCTTCAGGAAGGTGGGTCGGGTTGGATTTTGTCCCTTTCAGCATGTATTTCACAAGCTGTTGCCCACCCATTACCCAGCACCATGTTCTTCCAATAACCTTGTTGGGATTGGGAATGTTGATCATGATGAAGCAACAAACCATTTTGTGAGCCCCCCCCCCCCCCCCCCCAAGTTGTCAAAAACAAATCTACAAATTAGATACCTGTAGTACCTATGCCGTGAAATATCACCATGGAGACCTAAGCTAATACAGTGAAAAAAGCAATTTCCATCTCTCGGAACATCTCAAACTTGGCCGGATTTTTGCACAAGAGTGCAGCAGATGTTACGTTTACACATTCTGATGAAGAAACTTTGGCATAATTGTGTTCCGTTTCCAACAGTGCAGAGGTGATGGAACAATTTTCTCTCCTTGTAATCGGTATGTGATTCTTTGACACATTTGATTTGGAATAACTGTGTTCATCCATATTGTAAGATTTTTGTTCTCTCTTTCTTTTTGTAGCTTCAATATACACATGTAAAAAAACAAATTCAAATACTCTAGGGAGAGCTCAATATTATTTCATAGCCTTATTCATTGAGTTAATAGCATTTTAATAAGGATATGTTAATAATTACTCAAATCACACCAGGGGACATAATTTAACACTGGTTGATGAAGTTACCTCCCCTCAACTATAACCATACCAGTCAGAATAAAACTTTCAAGTGCAAACTTTTTAGAGACCGATTTGGTTGTGTTTTGTTATGAAAAAGAGGTGTTTGTGTCATAGAATTACGTTCTGGGAGATATTGAATAGTATGTCGGTAGTTTATATATATATATAGATTTCTGGCGTATCTATGCCTGAAACACGGCTATTCATAAAAGCTGAATTTCTCAATACCTGTGACGTGCATATTCATAACATGGCAATGGCGTATATTATCGCTACCGCAAAACAGGGGGGAGATATATATGTATATTGTCCAACAGAAATATCTATTTAGAGTTTAAAAAATACGGGTATAATGTACAGGAATTTACAATGTCAACACTGATATACACAATGGCCTAAACTGGTCTTTTTTGGACTCAAAATCTCAATGAAGAGGTTACTTTGCCTGACAGCTGTCAATCATCCGAGTCAGCCAAGCATATCCAACGAGCAGACAACGCCCTTATTTCCGGTAGGGGGCCTAGGCCTAGGACTCTGTTGTTATTTTCAATAACGATATATTTTTCGTTCCAACTTAATTAGTGTTTTTTTTTATATTTTTGAAGTGGATTTTTTTCAGTCACGAAATGCAAAAAAATATTCTCCAGAAGAAAATCAGATGTTGATGTCCGAGATGCAACATTCAAAATGACCCCCTAATACGACAAGTACCCGGATTGTAAACCGGTTATACCGCGAAAAAAGATTCGTTAGGGTTACAGTTATCCAGGGAGTTGTGTGCCATTCTCATACAGATGTTGCCTATTGACTTCGCTGCGCTCACTATAAATCTAAATCAAGAAATATTATTTCGTAATCATTTATCGTCTATGCAAGATGGCGGAGAATATCATGGATCAGTAATTTAATTATATCCTTCCATTTGATGAATGTATTTCCCATCGGGGTATTTTGTCATGAAATATGCTGGACAATAGCTGAATGCTTCAAAATGAGACTATGGAAAAGAACATACTGTTGACTAATAATGAACAATGGTATATATTTTCAAATACTGGAAATTATTACAGCATGTTTGCAACGTAATTTTATCGTAATCTAAATTTTTTGAAGACTCGATTTAGGAGAAGAAGAAGAAGAGTAGACGGAATCCTCATGAATACTGGCATTTGGCATTTTTCTTTTACTTCAAAGTGCACAAACTTTTAAAATAAGCATATTGTAAACGAAAATGTGAAAAAACGATATAAATTGTTTTCTGTATCTATGACGCCACTGTGACGTCATCACAACAAACAGGAAGTTTGCATTTTGGTGCCATATATATATATATATAGTGTGAAAGGTTTATTGTCTGCACTCTCAAGGGTATCAAAGATTTTCAGGAGGTATGTCATCACCTCCAATCAGGCTGTGATTCAGCCAAGGTCACCCAGGTGAGATACACGTATGGTTGTGTGGAAGAATTTGACATTAATTTCAAATGATTTCTTGATAATGAGCAAATTCGGACACACCCTAATTATTGTACGATAACTTGTCACAATCTTGTCTGGGTATTCGATGAAAACAATTGGTCAAAACATGAAAAAGATGTTCAAAATACTTTTCATGACATATGCCACATTTCGAATTTCTTGTCACGTGGGGTGTAGTTTACATTTTTCGGAAGAAATTTTGTATAAAATACATCAGTTTTGCTCGAATACATATGAGGATTACACATCAAATACATTTTATCAACAACTTCTGGCAAAGTTACTTCAAAATTTTATTATGTATCACTGCCCCCCAAAACAGAATGTATGGGTGCCTGCAGATGCTGGCTGATTGATTTTGTTAGCACACCCGAAAGTGAGGACAACAGATGAAATCGTGATGTTCTGATGTCCAGCGTCACTTTAGGGTTCAGAGTGATTAAACTCGCAAACTAAACCTCTTTTTAGGTTTTTGTCGCTCGTCCAATAGAAGCCAGAACTTTTGAGCGTCAACACAAAATCGTTCGAGAAAAACTTCGCTAGAATGTGAACAACAAAAACGGTTCCCGTCTATATAAATGTCGCCCCAAAAGGTCATTTGCTGGTATACTTTCATCTCCTATGTCATTTTCCTACAGTCCTTGATTGGAGGGATCTAAGAATAACACTCACTGCAAAGGAAGACCAGATTTCACCGTGATTTTCTATTCGTGGACAATTTCAGTATATTGACAAATAGCAAATCTTAACAGTTGCAGTACCGTGTACACGTCCTAGAAATTTCCAGATGTCTATGAGGTTATTAGGTCTGCGTAAAATGCAAACAATCATAGCTCCAAGTTGTGAAGATTTATGGCTCGTACAAATAATTTGAACTGAACAATAGAACGATTTTCACGCAGATATGGTTTTGGAATGGCAAATCGATGTCTGATGGGTCGAATTAATGGATCAATAAAGAAGTTGACGATCAGAAAATAGAGTAGTGTTTAGTGAAGACGAATACAAATGAATAATTGCAGACACGAACATACTTCGTCTTGCTGAACACAATGAAAACGATTCACCGTTCCCCTCCAAGCTAATGGCGTTATGTCGGATTGATTCACTATTAGAATGTCGTAGTTGATATAATCGCTTACATTGTATCATGATTCACTATTAGAATGTCGTAGTTGATATAATCGCTTACATTGTATCATGATTCGTTATTAGAATGTCGTAGTTGATCGTCGCTTACATTGTATCATGATTCACTATTAGAATGTCGTAGTTGATATAATCGCTTACATTGTATCATGATTCGTTATTAGAATGTCGTAGTTGATATAATCGCTTTACATTTGTATCATGATTCACTAAGTAGAATGTCGTAGTTGATATAATCAGCTCATTGTATCATGATTCGTTATTAGAATGTCGTAGTTGATATAATCGCTTACATGGTATCATGATTCGTTATTAGAATGTCGTAGTTGATATAATCGCTTGCATTGTATCATGATTCGTTATTAGAATGTCGTAGTTGATATAATCGCTTACATTGTATCATGATTTCGTTATTAGGAGAATGTCGTAGTTGATATAATCGCTTACATTGTATCATGATTCGTTATTAGAATGTCGTAGTTGATATAATCGCTTACATTGTATCATGATTCGTTATTAGAATGTCGTAGTTGATATAATCGCTTACATTGTATCATGATTCGTTATTAGAATGTCGTAGTTGATATAATCGCTTACATTGTATCATGATTCACTATTAGAATGTCGTAGTTGATATAATCGCTTACATTGTATCATGATTCACTATTAGAATGTCGTAGTTGATATAATCGCTTACATTGTATCATGATTCACTATTAGAATGTCGTAGTTGATATAATCGCTTACATTGTATCATGATTCGTTATTAGAATGTCGTAGTTGATATAATCGCTTACATTGTATCATGATTCGTTATTAGAATGTCGTAGTTGATATGTCCTTACATTGTATCATGATTCACTATTAGAATGTCGTAAGTTACGATATAATGCGCTTACATTGTATCATGATTCACTATTGAAATGTCGTAGTTGATATAATCGCTTACATTGTATCATGATTCACTATTAAGAATGTCGTAGTTGATATAATCGCTTACATTGTATCATGATTCGTTATTAGAATGTCGTAGTTGATATAATCGGCACATTGTATCATGATTCGTTATTAGAATAATACGTAGTTGATATAATCGCTTACATTGTATCATGATTCGTTATTACAATGTCGTAGTTGATATAATCGCTTACATTGTATCATGATTCACTATTAGAATGTCGTAGTTGATATAATCGCTTCCACATTTGTATCATGATTCGTTATTAAAGATAAATAAATGAGTTGATATAATCGCTTACATTGTATCTTGATTCACTATTAGAATGTCGTAGTTGATATAATCGCTTACATTGTATCATGATTCACTATTAGAATGTCGTAGTTGATATAATCACTTACATTGTATCATGATACATTAGAATATGTAGTTGATAATCGCTTACATTGATTGATTCACTATTAGAATGTCGTAGTTGATATAATCGCTTACATTGTATCATGATTCACTATTAGAATGTCGTAGTTGATATAATCGCTTACATTGTATCATGATTCGTTATTAGAATGTCGTAGTTGATATAATCGCTTACATGGTATCATGATTCGTTATTAGAATGTCGTAGTTGATATAATCGCTTACATTGTATCATGATTCGTTATTAGAATGTCGTAGTTGATATAATCGCTTACATTGTATCATGATTCGTTATTAGAATGTCGTAGTTGATATAATCGCTTACATTGTATCACGATAACATTCCCAAACTTGCTATGACATAAAATCAATGGCGGCCATTGTTCCAAATCCATTTGCTTTCATGAAATGACATTATCTCGTTGACAGATTTTGTTGTAAAGGTCAATGAGCGCAAAAACATCGCATGAATTTTTGTTCCCATCTTGCTTTTCCTATTTCTTTGACTCTCTTTGACCCCTGTTTAGCTTTGCATCATGCCACCATGGAAAAAATATCACACTGAAAAATGTTTCGCCATGACCTCTCATGGTCTTTCACAAATACACACCAACATGCTGAAATGCTGACAGTTTGGCGACATTTTTCCATAAATCACACTTTTGGTGAACTAAATCTTCATTGATTTGTCATCTTCACGAAGAACAATGATTACCATGTTCGAGTACAACAATGTATTTCACGTTTCTGGGCCAGCCATTCCTGGCCCCGTTTTCTCTCGAAGTGTTCGTCCAAAACAAATCGAGAGAGGCTGATATAAATGCATGCAAGATCTGTATTATTCGATTGCATCTTACATCAACTTAAGGATGTCCGCTGATGGGTTTTGACATTGGCAGCCATTTTGCCTGTTTTTCTATTGGGTTATCTCCCTTCCCTAGGTTAAGAGATGGGGATTTCCTTTAAAAGCCTTCTAGTCGAGAATTTTGCACACCAACATCCATCCAATTTGCTAAATTTTGATAGACATTGTGATTATCTGCAAATAGTTAGAATATAAGAAAAAGTTAAATACTATTTATATGAATTTTTCATGAATATGCTTCAAAACTAGGGCTATTCCCTATGCTTTCTGGGTTATCAAATTGAGCATGGGTCAGTCCACTTAATGTTGCCTACAGCTAAAAAATGCACACCAACCTATATTTTTTTCTTTGTTTTTCCTCATATTACACAATTATGAATGCAACAACACACATTATTTAAAAAGTTAATTACTTTGATTTACCACCAGCGGACATCCTTAATTACAATTAAGCACGGTTTTATGCCAAAACGATAATCCTCTAGTAGTGCCTAATATAATTTTGTTCTTGCAAACATTAATTCTTGTTTGAACTTCATTCAAACATTGAAATAGAATGGTTACGAAAACGTTCAGTGTGCGTTTTTGTTTTGAGTTCATGCAGGGTTGATGGATTTAATCTTCACTAGATACAGTAAACCCAGAATCTCACCAAGGTTCCTATTTCACCGACTCAAAAATATGAACGCCCCGAAACGCACACGTCATGGGTTTCTCATAACTGTCTCTTTTTTCAGACATTTTTGTATCAATGCCTATATACTATAGATTATAGTGACATTAGCCGTCAGAAGCGTTTCGATCAGGCTATAATCATGGGTTATTGATTCAATCATTCACGACTGACAAACGAATAACGCATCATTGAAGTGTTACATGCAATAAAATTTACTTAATAAACCGATAGCTCTCAAATACTTTAAAATCAGATCTTCCCTCATCCGATTAAAAAGTTTTTTTTAAACTAGCTTCTCGGTAAAAAGAATCTATCACAATCTTAAAATCTATACAGTTGATCAAAATATGTTTAAATGTCAGTTTCTCGTGACATGGAGTGAACATCGGGTCTGGTTACAGTCTATTACTTTTAGATTGTTGTTAGATTGTTGATTTACCTTAGAAATAAGCTTAATTTCATTTGATCTTCGCTATATAACTGAAATATTGCTGAACGCGATTGTGCAAGTGTCGGTCGAAATTGGAAAATTTCGCTGCGAAATGGATGACTATAAAATAACTACTGATATTTGTGGTATATTTAGCGTTGAGGAGAAAACCGGTTTACTCTTGCGACTCGCTTTATTGCACCCATTGGATTGTCAAGATACAACATAGCAGCTCCTCCAATTGGATTGGAGCAATTCTGCGAATATACAGAAGCACGCAGCTTGCGGACCGTATGACCATTCACAACTGAAAAAGCCTTTTAGTTGTGGTCAACAAGGCTTTGCCTCGGTCAATATTCGTTCCGAACAATCATTGTAGCAGTCGGTTTGGGAGATGAAAGAACAAATATGTTTAGCTACCTGCTCATATGTACAGAACTGAGACGTGAGCTACTTTATCTCCTTCCAGCATTTTGCATTACATTTGAGGGTATGTTCTAATATGTTCTAAATTTCTGTTCATTGTCTGTTAACGTTATAATCCAGCTGAAATTCTGAGTCGTTTGTAAAATCAAAAATCTGTCAAGAACCGCTGTATCACTGTATATGTTGCTCCATTTATTTGCGGTCGCAGTGTTGCCATTCGCTGTGAAACAACAGATTTGGGCTAGACGGATCTGGAAAGAAAGAATCATGGCTGTTATGGGAGTTTAAAAAATTGACATTCAGTAAGTCCCATTTACAGACACTGCTAACAGAAAGTTTGTCCTTTCGGATCTCTGCTTGCTACTTGGATCTTTTTCTTTCTTTGATAATTTTTCGTCATAACCAAACTTATAGCTTGCTTGTTTGGTCTCCATTAGGTTCCTGCTTTCCAAATGATATGTTAAGTGAGTGTAACAAGACAGGGAGAGGGTGGGCAATCCTGACACTAACCCACCGATATACTGCGCCCTGCCTGGTTCAATACCAAGCGTCAGATCCGACATTCAATATTCAGCCGTCGTCCATAAAAGAATTTCCGCGTCAATAATCCCAAATATCTATTTCGTATGACACCGCCAATTACAAGAGAGAAGCGGTCAACAGTTTCAATACATTATCCGGTAATCCCCGGAACATTACCCGTAGGATGAGTGCTTCACACGGTTACACATCACTCACCCCCTCAGCCGTACAATCACAAGGTGCCACCCAAAGGGACGGACGCACGTATTCCTTCCATGATACTACCTAGTGGCACAGACGTACGCACGGTTCATACTGCTCTTTTATATCAACACCCAGTAGTACGGAAGGACACGCGCACGAACAACTTTTATTATATAGATATAATATTTTCCTTGTACTACTGGAATATTTTTTTCAATATGCCTAAAACACACTGCTCGAAGTAGTATTTGTTCAACAGATTTGATCAAAACTGTAAGAGAGAATGGTTGATTAACTGGAAACAGTATTCAAAGGAACACCAGCAAATGAAATCCATACCGTTATGTACATTTTTGGTCCACCTCGTATGTCTGGTTAAATTCGGCTCCCCTGTCATACTTGCTGCTCAGGGGATCACAGGGTGAGGGACACAATCTTCTAACCCTTGAACACGACACTACCTAGATTATCATTCGCATTACTTTTCATTAGACTATATAGGTCCGTGTAAAACTTGATAATTCACCTTTCCATCTCGCACAATTGAAAGTAGAAAAATTGGAATCTCTAATTTGCTCTCGTATTCTAGCATTCCATCTCGCAAAATCGAAAGTAGAAAGGCGGAAGGTTCTACACCTCTTCCGTATTCGAGCTGTCCATCTTGCAAAATTGGAAGTAGAAAGATGAATAGCTGTACATCGCTCCCATATTTCAGCTTTTCCTCTTTCGAAATGAAAGTAGAAAGATGAAAAGCTCTACTCCGCTCTCCTATTCTAGCTTTACTTCTGGGGAAATGTAAAGTAGAAAAATGGAAAGTTCTACATCGTTCCCGTATTTCAGCTTTCCAAAATGAATTTATGATACCGGAGCCATATACTTTGTTACAATTTGTCCGTTTCTCCCACTATCAGGATTTGCATTTTACGACATACGGTTTTATTTTGGGTCTGATAATGTACAACATTTTTCGAAGAGAACTGGTTAATTTCAATGAGACGTGCATATCTCGCAGATTTGGAGAAATGGGGCTAATTTTAACAAAGTGTCGCTCTCGTATCCATTGTCCGAAGTGGAAAGCAGGAATACAGAAACGGTGTTGAGCTTTGCATACTTTCTACTTTCGATTTTGCTAGATGGAAAGCTGGAATACGAGAGCGATTTAGAGCTTCCCATCTTTCTACTTTCAATTTAGCAGAATGGAAAGATGAATTATCAAGTGTCAAGGACCTATAAATATCAAGCATTCTTTCTGTGTAAAGATATGAACAATCCTCATCGTTGTATTTCGAGGAGGTCAAGGTTTAAAATCGATGATATAATTTTACATACAATGATAATGAAAATCTTCACGAAAATTTAAAAACCCAAACCCAAACGTTCCAGGTTAACTTTTAGGAGAGGAAAGTACTGACAATTATGAGTTAAATGTGATTTACCTGCGTGTAGAGACTTCAAACTGTTGTTGAGATATTCAAGTTTGATATATAACAATGATATTTAGGATATTTATGCAAATAGGATTCTGTGATGTCACCAAGTGAACTCAGTAATGTATTCTTGTGTATTCAAAGATCTAGAAGAATAATTTCGTTCAAAAGTTATAATATTGATTATTTGCAGCGTTATGCAAACTATTTAGTTCTTATCCATACAAGGGTCTACGAGGGCTTTTTCTTGAACATTTTTGAGGTTAGAAAATGTTAACTACTGAATACGCAGTAACAAATGTCTATGTGAGTCATATTCATTCAAAAATAAGTTTAAGTATTCAAGTTCGTGAAATAAAGCTCTTGGTTAACGGTTGCTATGGCAATCATATTTCTGAAACTATTGGTAACCAAGTCATAAAAGTGATATCCAATAACATGTAAACACGATGGTAATGAATGCAAAGAATCAGAATCCCATCTATCTTAGGAAAGAAAATATATCATTATCATTCCTTTTAATTAGCCCTTTTCTCTTGCGATTCTACCCCGGAGTCCAGCTATACCAATGCAGGCAAACCACATTCACCGTTATCGTACCACTCTGTATGACAGCGGGAAACTTTGTTATATATAAGTCTGCGTCGATGCCTTCAGTTCAAATTCAATATAGTCGTGTCAGGTCAATTTGCAATGAATCAAAATGGCACAAAACCGCAGGCCACTGAAGGAAATGAATCTCGCCTACTCTATTCACGAGGTGATTGAGACTGACAACAGAAGCCCGTGGATAAAGACCATGATGTCGTACGTGTTCAGCATTCACACTCAGAGAAAGCATCGACATGAAGTATTAATGGCTCCACTGGTTACTTCGTTAAAGTTAATTCGAAAAATCAACAAATAACTAAACACCTCAACAAAAGTAAGTTCCACCCAAAAGGCATTCCCATGGCATCAGTTTGTGTATCCCGTATTGTCATATATACCGACGTTTTGGAGGTTACAAACTCGGACAATGGGAGAATGCCCAAAGGGTAGTCTCATTGTTGTTTTTGGCCCATCACCCTTAACCACCTTTGAAAGGTGATGATTGAGAGCCATCACCTTTAATTGGTGACGGCCATCACCTTTCAAGGGTGATCATTTTCCCTCATCACTCTTCAAAGGTGATGACCTAAATTTATCCAATCATTGCTCATCAGTCTTCAGAGGGGATGGCCATAATTTTTAAAGGTGTTCATAAGAAGGTGATGACTCTAGCTCATCCCCTTTTCGGGGTGATAATATCATCTGTTTTTTTCTGGCTGTCAGTGCTATATATATAGTAATAATTGCATGTTCACTGTTATAGCCCAGTCAACAAATGTTCAATTCAACACTGGTCTGATGTCTATTGCAATATATCTGGGGGTAAAGACATCATTTCAGATAAAGCAATTGGATATACAAAAGCAACAAGTTGCGGCCCTGGTCGCTATGTTGAACCCCGCCAATCGCCGACCCAATACATCTGGATGTTTCGTCGCAACATTTCATGTAAGATGCAGACGCAAAACCATATATCGACTTCTGTGTGGTGAATGGAAACAACGTATGTATATGTCCTGGTGGAAACTGAGGTCTGGTAGAATCTAATATTCTAGTTTCTCCTGATGGAATCTTAAATTCTACCAGGGATTTGAAACCATGAATAAGCAAGGATGTGTGAGCTTTATTATTGACTTGTTCAAACACGTACAAATGTTCTAGCGGTTTAATATTATTAGTATATACCATTAGTTTGATGAAATATAACCATAATAATTCTTTAGTTTTAAACATAGAGGATTTTTGTCAAATTGTGTTTGTAAATTAATATGTTATATTACCTACTATTGCATTAATGTCTTGAAAGAAGTAGCTAATTTGTATTGTATTAATGGCAATCCAGTACATGTTTGTTATATGGATGCGTCCAAAGCCTTCGACTGTTGATGGAAAAGTGCCTATGTATGTTGTAAATATTGTATACAGTTGTCGCAATGTCCAAACGTTTACAGTGAAATGGGAAAGTACGTACCCTGCCCCATTTTGTGTATCTGATGGTGTTAGGCAGGGTGGAGTTCTCTTCCCTCTTCCATTTAACGCATACGTAGATTATATACGCGACTGCCTGAAGCTAATGCGAGCTGTAATATTTCATTAATCACTTAGTATACGCCGATGATATGTGTCTGATCTGTACGTCAGCTATGCCGCTGCAGATTTTACTTAGCTAAATGTGCCATATACTGATGTTTACACGACATAATATATAGTAAAAAAACGTATGTATTTTAAACTTAAGGGATAGTCGTACAAAACGTCTGCAGTTAAACTGAATGGTACTGTCCTTGAATATGTAGAGACGTACTTCTACTTAGGTCATATTATCACGTATGATTTAACAGACAATATGGATATTGAACATCAGAAAAGACCGTAGGGTCTATGTCATTCTCATGGCATCAGATTGTATATCCCCTATTGTCATATATACCCTCTGATGTCAAAGTGGGGCTAATTGCGGCGCGCAGCTTTTCTGCGCATGGCTCTCGCCCAATCAACAGCCTCCGTTACTAAAATGAAGCGAACTTGTTGAGATTACCGAATGGGGCCGATGATTTTCGAAAAGCTCAGCATGACTTCGGCAAGCCAATCAACATAGGCGTTGTTTATCGACGAGAACGAACAGCGGCAAATCTTTGAGAGGCGTCCTGTTTAAAAAACCAGACTGGTATTTGTGATCTGTCAGTTAACTTCCATCATGAACGAGCAAGTAAATGTACTTCCGACCCTGGGATTTACTGCCACATATCTTGGACCTGGCGATTGCGACAGAGAAAAGCTACAGGAGAGATCTTATTCATTTGTATTCTCAAGCCTCGAATTACTGTTAAACCAGGAAGAGAACCGCGATTTGCTAATTGAACACGGGAAAACCACGGCAGCTATTGTCGCCGACGTGGCTCATGCGGTGATTCGATGCATGGTAAGTTTATAAACAGGTAAATTATAATAATAAAATAATAATAATAAATTATAATATAATTTTAAATATAATACTGAA